>PVJO010014738.1:10776-47344 GCA_004026905.1 Hystrix cristata | reverse complement strand
AGAGGAGTCAGCCAGCGAGAAAGAACAGAATGGTATTTTACTACCTGTAGATATGTACCCTAACTTTTAAATTCATATCTTTAGATAGGAAAGGAGTCGGCAATAAGAGGAAATTAAATCCATAAATCCTCTGATTTATTACTGGACAAATACCCAACAGGCAGTATGACAGCAAACTCTATGCAGGCCGCATTTCCCCCAGAGTCACTGCTGCAAAACACAGTGGAAAATCCTGATTTGGAAGAAGAAATAATTCCATTTTAATCTTATTTATCTTCATGGTCAAGTAACCCTGTGTGGCCAGGGCCCATCTGGCACACTCCTGTAAGGAAACTGTGTCCACCATTGTTTAATTCAATTTCTGTGGTTGTTTTTTCAATGCGTACTATAGGCCTTTGGGTATTGGACCTATTTTCTAAAATAAATCTGAAAAAAAAAAAACAACACAAAGCATCATTTATTTCGGGAATATTTTGAAAACACAAACAACATGTTGACAGGTTTTATTTGAACACATGAAATGCTGTCTGCGGGGGAAGTTGTCAGAGCCCGACAATTAGTCTAATCTCAAGTGGACCAGGATGAAGAGGAGTGATCTGCCAATGCAATATGCAGTTAGTAATAATACTCTGCAACTCTGAGGCTTGTATCATCCAAGCATCTTAGGATGTGCCGTGTGCCCTAATTAATTCTGACAATGCCCTTTGGTGCCTCAGACTCCAACTTCAACCTGCATCAGACTCAGAGAGGAAATGGGTAAGGAGGCAGGACCCTGGGCCTTCCCCTCCAGAGTTCTCAGTCAGGAAACCTGTCACAGGGCCCTGAAAGCCCACCACAACTCCCCAAAGTGACCCTGGCAACCCAGGGATAACAGCACAAAATGCCACAGAAAAGCAAGCGGCTATCACTTTCCCTTCACACATGGACTAAAGCTCAGAAGTCAAGTTTCCCACTGGCTCTCTAACAGCATAATCCAAAAAGAACACTCGTGGGTAACAAACATGTTCCTCATTTGGGATGTGCGACAAAGCAGCTACGTGTGACGGTCAAGCACTTGAACTATATAACTAGTAATGACAAAGGAATTCCGTGTTTACTTTTATTTGACTTCAGGTAGTTTCAATTTCAATGGCCACTTGTGCCATTTGGCTTCTTAGTGAACCATGCAGCTCTAGATGAATAGCAGCGTCTAAGGAAAAAAAAAAAAAAAAAAAACATGGACAGTTCACTGGATTAACCATATTCCTCTCCACTACAGCCAATCTGTAGAAATTTCTCACAGCAAGAGAGACAGGCAAAAACCTTGCTTTCAGTACACACTGTGCTTTGTAATTCTCTCGAAAAGTCTATCAAGTAAATTTCACAGATGAGGACATCGAGGCTCAAGGTCATTGGGCAAATGACCTCCTGAGGTCCCGTGACCTTGACAGAGCCAGGGGTACAACTCCAGTCTTAGGATCCCAAGACCTGTGCCACGCTCATCACAACACATCGGTTTTGTGTGGATGAGCAAACTTAATGCACAAAAGACAAGGTCTCAGAAGTTGTCACCTTCCTTATCTAGACTTCTGATGTTTCTTGTTTTTTTTCCACACATCAGCTGACATTTCCATGTAGGGTTCTATAAACGAAGAGAATACCACACAGAAAAAAGCAAGAGTCCCCGGAGCCAACCATGCGGATCAGGATCAGCCCTATTCCCTCTACCTTCCAGCTCTCCCCTCTACTGTGTTCCGCTCCAGTCTCACTGATCTACCACAGCAGCAACACTCCAGGTACACTTCTGCCTCAGGACCTTCATGCTTGTTTTTTTTTTTTTTTTTTTAACTGAAATGCTCTTCTTTCACTATCGAAAAAGCAAAACAACAACAACAAAAAATCCACCTCTTTCCACTCCACAGGCCACTACACTACCGCACACTGCCTTTTTTCCTTTTTCTCTGAAACATCGATCACTCGCTTCTTGCCTGTCTTTGTCTCCTCGGGCTGGGGCATGAGATTCCACGCAATAATCTTCTTCACTGATGCTCCTGGCTGGCACCTGGGCCCACAAGAGGCACTCGGTGAGCATCTAAATTAGTTTATATACAACAATGTTCACTTACATGGCTACAACAAGGTTCTTATTTTTTAGTCCTCATGCATTTCTGTATCTCCCCAATGCTCTACAAAAAACATCTGGACCAGCCAATGCATCATCTTCCACTTATTTCAGTTACAAAACATCGCCATCGTTCCTGACAATTTTACAATTACACGAGAGGCTACAGATTGAAAGATATAGTAGTCCCTGAAGCAGCTATAGGATATTTCCCCCAGTGGAGGCCAACAGACACCATTTTTAATGCTGGCATCAGGAAGTTAGGGGTACACTCCCTTTGTTAACTAAGCAAGCTAAGATAGTAATTTTTACTGGAAAATAAAAACATAACTGGATGTCATCTCTGGTTTATAGCAATCAAGTATCACTGGAGTTACACCATATATAAAACAATAAATGCACACTTTTATCACTTAATCATTTTGCAAAATGCTTTCCTCATGTATCACCTTACTGAATCTTTTTATAGCAGCATGATTTATTTTATTTTTTTATTAGTACATGTGTGTAGTCTGTAATGTTTATCTTCCTTGTGGGGAGTTGGTACATACACATAATACATCTTTTCTTCTAACTGAACCAACAAGATTTATTGGTACATTTTAGATATATATAATGATTGCATTCATCATAGTTAATTTGTATGTGTACATGATATATCTTGGTTTTTTTCCATTTCCCTCCCCTCCCTCCAACTTCTCTTCCCCTCCTTCTGAACACCTCAGTAAGGTGAGTTTTGTTATTAAGCCTGTTAAGTTATTATGGTCTGCATGTGTGGTCTCCACAAATTCATATATTGAAGCCTAGACTCCGATGCGAAGAGTCTGTGGAACTGGGGCTTTCTGGGGATGAGCAGGTCATGAGGCTAGGGGACTAGTGCTCTTGCACTAGAGAGTACCTTGTCCTTCTGCCATGTGAGGACTCACAAGAAGGCTCTAAGAGAAAGCAGCCCTAAGTAGACACTGAATCAGTCAGAGTCCTGATCTTGGACTTCCAGCCTCCAGAACTGTTAGAAATAAATTTCTGCTATTTATAAACCACCCAGTTTATGGTATTTGTGGGATATGTGAACTGACTAAGAGAGAAACTGAGGAAACTACAGCACAGTAATGTGGCTTCTCAAATGCCGTGCATCCCATAGGTAGGTAGACAGGGATGGAGCTGAGACATAAACCCTATACCTGTGCCAAGAGAAAGGATGTAATGTCCAGTCAGGAAAGCAATGAACAAAGTAGTGAGGAAGAGCATCAAGTCAGAGAGAGGCCAGGATGGGCACCACCAAGGGCCACCCAGGTGACTGAGAACTGAAGGGGCACCCAGGCTGCAGAACTGGACTCTGGGCTCTGTCTACAAACATGACCATTTGACAGGTGTGGCCCAGTGAACTGAGAGATGGAAAGGCCTTCCCACTGGCCTGACACTAATGCAGGCCTCCTAAGTAAATAGCAGTCATGTGTGACAAGTACAAATAAATTGCAGTTTCGGGCTTTCCCCTGGAAGGGCTTGGGGAGGTGTCTAGATGCTCTATTAGCATGGAGAGACAGGTTAAAAGGTCCATTTGACACCATGCTGAGTCCTGTGCAGGCTCACACATGTGAGGGCCGGGAATGAGATTTGAAGCAGCCCACACACTGCAGAGCAGACACCTCCACAGCAGGCTTCTGGACCTGAGGCTACCTCGGCCCTCCAGAGAAAGCCTGAGAGGCACACCTAACCCCAGGGAATGTTACTGTGCTTGGCTTAAAGAATTTCAGCTTAAGGGAATCTCAAGAAATGACAAGACAGATGTCTCAGATGCGTGTGGATAAATGTGTAAAAAGACACAAACATGTGCTTGCCTATGTTTTTGAAGTCCAATCAAGTTAGTTTCAATTAAAGGATGTACACATGTATATACATACAAGTACGCACGCGCATGTGTACTCATGCTGATCCTCAGAATACACCTCCTTTGGAAGGACTGAGCAAACTAATGAAGCATCCCCTCAATGGTGTATCACACAGCTATTAAAAAGGATGCTTCCAAACAGTCTGAAATAACAAGGAGAAAGCTTTCTGAAATGGTAAGTTAGAAGCAACAGGATGCTTTCAAACCGCACACAACAAGAAAACAGTAGAAGCACATACAAGAATTCCTAAGAGTGGTTCCTCCTGGTGCTGGGCAGTTTCCTCCTACAGCAAGAAAGATCTGTTTTCACAACAAAGAGGAGGCGCTCCTCATTCCTTCCAGCTGAGCAGCATCTGGCACAGAGCGGACGCTCATGTCCACAAGGGAAAGAGGAAGAGGCAGAAAGTGAGGTTCTGGGAAGGCTCCATGAGACTAGAAGTAAACACAACCAGGCTTGGCTGGGTTTGCTGACTCAGCTCAGGGCATCGGAGTCAGGGCATGTCTTTGAGGAAAATGCAAAAAAAAAAAAAAAAAAGCACTTTGTGTTCTTTGTGTATACTTAATAGAAACAGGAAAATTATATGAAATAGGAAAAATACAGCGAGGATAGACAAGAAACAAATTTTCATCGGAAAAGAGGATGGCTCCAAAATCTTACCAGGAAAGAAACGTAACTGAACATTAATATGATTATGAGGTTGTTAGGTTTAGATCTGGAATGCCCCCTAAAAGCCTCATGTGTTCAGATATGAGACTTCTGGAAAGGGACTGGATTATGGGGTGCTATACACACAGTGGATTAATTCACCGATGTGTTCACAGTTGAATGTACATGTTGAATGTACTGAAAGGTGGAGCCTGGTCAGAAGAGGTGAGTCACTACAGGCCTGACCCACAGGGATATACCACCCTCCCTGCACCCTCCGTCTGCTCTCTGCTTCTTGGCTGCCAAGAGAGGAGCAGCCGTCTCCACCCAGGCCCTTCCACCAGCCCTTTCTGCCCTGGAACCAGCTGATTACTGAATCTTCTAAAAACTGTGAGCCGGAATAAACCTCACCTCCTTTGAGTTTTAGGTTTTGGGTACTTTGTCCCAGCAATGAGAAAGTTCCTAAAACAAAAGCTGTATTTTTCATGTGGCCTACGTCTGGCCTCAACCTCAACTTTCTCACACACTGGCCATGACACTCTGGGAAAGGCATTTATGCTTTCCAAGTTTCTCTAAAACGGGGGCAGCTGAATGAGTATCACACACTGTAAAACAGAGAAGGTGGTTTTTAACATTGCTACGTACACGGTGGAACTTAATGAATGGCAGCAGCCTTCTGCTCTCATTGTAGTGTACTGACCACATTCCACCAGAATGGGGCCTTCTGAGAGCTCAATGGCAGACCCAGCACAATTTAACTCCACTTGCTCAAATTTTGGTTTCTATTGTATCGCTAGTGATTTCTAATTCAATTCTGCTGTGAACAGAGAACAAACTGTTAAGATTTCAAACCTTTAAAATTTGAATCTTATTTATGATATAGGATGTTCTATCTCTCTTGACAAAAATTCCACGTGCACTTGTTAAAAATCAATATATTCTTCTTTTGGTGTCCTCTCCTATAAAAATGTATTAGGTCAAGAAGGTTGATTGTATTTTTCAGCTCTTTTGTATTCTTATGGTTATTCTTCTAATTGTTCCATCAACTGCTAAGAGAAGAGTATTGAAATTCCCAGCTATAATAGACAATCTAATTGTCCCTCTGCATGTCTGTTTTTGTTCAAGGAATTTGAAGCTCTATTATTAGGCACATACACATTCATGATTATTGGGTCTTCTGGGTGTACTGACCCTTATTATCCTTACGAAATGTCCCTCTTTGTCTCCGGTAACATTCCATGTCTTGAGGTCTACACTGTCTAATATTCATATTGCCATTCTAGTTTTATTTTTTGGACAGGATACCTTTCTATATATTTTTACTTGCAACCTATCTATCCTTCCCAATTTTAAGTGAGCCTCTTATAGACAGCATTCAGTCATCTTCAATTTTTTTTATCAAATCTGACAGTCTCTATTTTTTATATGAATGTTTAATTGGTTCACATCTAATAGAAGCATGAATACTATTAGATTTAGGTCTGACATCTTTCTATTTGCTTTCTTTCTTTAACATAGAGGTATCACCATGTTGCCTAGGTTCACCTTTTAACCCCTGGGCTCAAGGATCCTCCAGGCTCAGCCTCCCCCCCAGAAGCTACAATATAGGTCTGCACCACCACACATCCAGGACTCTTTGTTCCATCTGTTATTTACTCTTCTGAATCTCCCTTACTTCCATTTTTGGGATTAAATTAGTTACTTTTAGCATACAATTCTAATTCTCCCACTGACCGTTTGGCTACATCTTTTTCTGTTTTTACTGTTTTCAGTGATTGAGGTGGTGATTTGAATATATGTCTTTAATTCGTTAACAGTCTACTCAGAGTTCATACTGTACAATTTAAGAAGCAAAATAATTGTAATTATCACCCTACCCTGTTCCTGTAGACTGTAGGTACTTATACATAAACACATACCATATGAGATATATTACAGTGTATATAACCTACATACATACATACATTATAAAATCAATACAGTTTTTAAAATTTTGTTTTAGTCATCTGTCTTTTAAATAAAGCAAGAGAAGGAAAATATAATCAAATATAATTATACATAAAACTATATATATATATAAAATATCCTCTAATCTGAAAAATGTCTTCTAGCATATCCTGTAGTACAGTTTTGCTAGTGACAACTTTTCCACATTTCCTTATGTGAATATCATATTTCATCTTCATTTTTGGTGGATTTTTTTGTTGGGATAGGTTTAGGAATTATTCAGTTTTGATGTTCTTTTACTATTTTAAATATGTTCTTCCATTATCATTTGGTCTCCATTAATTCCAATAGAGTCAGGTCTTTTAGTATCACTATTCTCACCACGAATAATGAAGCTTCTCTCCTGTCTGCTTACACAATTTATCTTTCTTTGGTTTTTAGCACTATATAATATGCCTTACTGCAGACAGATTTCTTTGTATATATTCTTCTTTGGAGCATGCAGTAAGTTAATTTTGTCACAAGTTGTATCTTCAAATATTTTTCTGCTTCGTTTTTCCTCTCCTTTCTTTCTGAAATGCCTCTTACAAATATACAGTGGTACTTCGTTTCATGAACTTAATGCTTTCCACAGTTTTGGTCACAGAACTCATTCCATGTACACATATGCTTGTGATTTGGTTGAGACTAGAATCGTGGAATGAATTCTGTGACCAGAATCATGGAAAGAATTAAGTTTGAGAACTAAGGTATCATTGTATTAGACGATTGTATGCGGTCCTACAGGTGCGAAATGCTCTTATTTTTCCTGTTTTTCTCTTCATGTTTTTAAGATCGAATAATAATACTTTACAGATCTAACTCTAGAGTCAGTTTATTCTAGAGTTTCATATCTGCCATTTCATTTCCTATCTGCTACTAATCTCATCCAACAAAACTTTTATTTCAGATACTATATTTTTCAATGTTAAAATTTTTATTTTTAAACAATTTTTTCTGTGCTTAAGTTTGTTAGATTCGATGAATCTGTTTATTCATTAAAACTCCTTTTTCCTTTAAGTCTTTGAACATATTTATAATGACTATTTCAAAGTACTTGAATCCTAATTCCAACATACGGATCATGCCAGTTTCAGCGTTGTCTAATTTCTTTTTGTCTCATAACCATGACATACACTCCTGTTTCTTCGGATGTCTAGCAGCTTTTATTGTAGAGTAGATATTGCTGAAAACCCATGTTGTTCTTTTATGCTTCATTTTAATTTTCATTTGTGTTGTAGCATTTAACTTGACTAGCCCCAAACTCCACAGAATCACTTACAATGAATAATACTCAGTTCCTCCAGACTTCCAGCTGATGCTCTTTACTAGGAACCTTGGGGTCTCTTGCACTCATATCGCAGAGGCCAGCCCATTTAGGCAGAGTTTACTATGGTTTCATAGGTCCCCTTCTGTGGCTCCCTCCTTTTGTAAATTGCCCTCTTCACCCTCCAACAGTCCTGAACTCTGTCCTTGGACTCCTCAAACCAGTAATAACACAGCTTTCTATTTAACTTCTAGCCACTCTGGGCCCCTAAGTGGAGGGTACACACAAGCAGAAAGTGATATAAATACAAATTTTTTCAAGTGCAATTCCCTTTTTAATGGTCAATCCCCTTCTAGCCTTCGAGGGCAGGCCTAAGCCATGGGTTGGTTCCCCACAGATGAGAAGCCTCTTTAGGAGTCTAAGCCCATGAGATCTTTAGAGAGGAAAAGATACTCTCAGGTAAAAAGGGAACAAATAGAGACATATTACTGAGAACCTTCCAGGTCCTTACCCGCTTGGTCTCTCATACCTCTTGTGTAATCAAGGACTCACTTACTGCTTTGGAATCTCTACCTGGGACCAAAGCAGCCACCAGCAAAGGGGGATGTCTCTGCTCTACTTACACGCCCAGAATTTGCTCTTGAAACCTGACCCAAGAGCAGACACCTTGGAGCTCATGCTGATCTCCAACCCATTAGTGATTGTAGTTACTGAATACAATTTACTAACTGGGAGGCATCCATCTCACTCCTACTATGCACGCCTTGGGCAGGGACAGGGGAACTAGTTAGAACAATACTGCAGGTAGCAGTATTCTCTGCCATTACCAGCTGTGAGCACCTGAGAAACACGACCAGCCCCACACAAACCTCCCTTCTGTCTCCACCATCAGTTCTCCTTGGTCTGCCCCTGAACCTTCAGTAAATCATAAAACACCTCCTCAACTTCTCCTTGGATACAAACTCTGGTTACAATCGTGAAGAACTATCACCAAATGCACCAAATTAAGCATTTTCTCATTACTGTCCTAAGTGTCTTCTCACTTTTAGCAAGTATTACTCAGGAGAGAAAAGGAAGACCAACCACCTAATTTACTCAACTAATGTTGGCAAGATCCAATGCCTCACACAAGCTGAGATGATCTAAGAATAAAGGGAACCAGGCTGATATCAGTTCTCTATTTTGACAACTCCAGATTCATCTTGGGTGAGTAATTTACACGCTAGGAGTATGACAAGAGCTGCAAGATGGTGACTGAAATCTGCAAGCCAAGTCGACGAGGCCTCCAGCACTGAGAGGGCCATGATGTCTCTAAAACAGTGTGCTTCCAACTGTTGTGAAATGGAATTGCTCTTGAAGAAGCTTCTTAGAAAGGGCCTGAACAAACTACCAAATAATATTTCAGGATTCATAAATACTTTTGGAAATTCAGGATAGCCTTATTTTAAGGAAATGCGATATTTTGAATTAAATGCATGGCAAGGAAAAGATCAAGTTATATTTTAAATAGTTTTGAACAGACACATTGCAGCAGGGCATCTGTTATGGTTTATGTCTAAGTGATCCCCTAAAGCCTCAGGCACTCATAGGAGGGGCTTTTGGAAGGTGACTGGATCATGGGACGTGATATTTATCAGTGGATTAGTCCACTGATGGGTTTATAGCTAAATGTGATGTTGGGAGGGGAAGCCTGGTCATTGCTGGGACTTTACAAAAGGAATTAACCTTGAGGTTCCTCTAAAACAGTTTTAGGTATGATTAGAAGTCTGATTTCACTTTGTTTCTTCCAGAGGAGGGAGGCACATACCTGTTACAACCCATTGCAAGCGTGTGAAACACCCTATAAGGTGTCCATGAGCTCTCACACCCTCTAGAAGGGCCTAGTTCAAGGTTCCGGAGCTCAAATTAAATTAGTGCATTTCTCAGTTCCCAGCTGTGACAGCCTAAGTTCAAGAGTTGTTATAAAGTTGAGTTTGTTCTAGCCACTTTCATGATGGTATTTTCAGAGTCCTGTAAGGTACAGGGTTGGCACAAAATAGATACTCAACAAACACTGGTGGCTGGAAATGCAGGTTGAGCAGCCCTTATCCAAAATGCTTGGGATCAAAGGTGTGTCAGATTTTTGTTTTAACATTCATATATGTTATAATGAGATATCTTCCAGATGGGACTCCAGTTTAAACATGAAATTCTTGTATGTGCCATATACACCTTGTATACATAGCCTGAAGGTAGTTTTATATAGTATTCTTAGTGCTCCTGTGTTTTGACTGAAACTTGTCATGTGAGGTCAAGTGTGGAATTTTCAAATTGTGGCCTCATGTTGGTGCTCAGCAGTTTCTAGATTTCATCATATTTTAGATTAGGGATGCTCATTGTGTGTCAAGATTGAATCGGAAAGTCAAACAAGAAGACAAAAAAGGACAATTAAAACATTAAAAATTTTATTTGCTGAAAAATTCAAGTATTATTGAAAATTTAAAAATTAACAAATGAAGCATTTTACATCCATAAGAAAGTAAGTAGGTTTTGATGTTTAGAGTCTTGACTCCACCCCTAACACTGAAGCTAACTAAGAAAGGAACAGTATCCTGTTTGTTCATCACTGAACTCCCACAGCAGCGGCCCTGGGGCCCTGGAACACATAAGGTTTCTACTAAACTCCTGTTCTCAGAGGCATAGAAGCCTCCTGCGTGTCCTCGCAGGCCTCCCGCACTCTGGCCTCAGAGACTGCACAGGTGCAACCTTAACAAGATGCCAGGCACTTTGGTAAGCGTGGCAGTTTAAATCATACCTGGTGAGACATAATCTTCCACACAGGGACTGGGAGACAGGAAGTACAGTCTGCATGAGGAGTCAGAAACAGGAGTTTTATAGAGGAAGAAATTGTGACTGCCCCACAGAAGGCCCTGTGCTGAGGTCTGGGACATGGGGGCTGGAAGATCCCACTCTGCTGCTCTGGACCAGGGACCCTTTTGCTGACTGAAAACTCAGGACAGCCCCGCTCCAGAGAAGAGGAACAGTCACAGGCCAAGGTCCGCCTCAAATGGCAGTGCAACCTCCACAAGCCAGTTAATCTTTCTGTGCCTCAGCTTCCTCAGCTGCCAGTAGGTGCTATGACTCACCTACCTCATGTGAATGCTGCCGAGGGTATGGGTTCCCAGGACTGCTGCAACAAAGCACACCAACAGGGTCACTTAAAAATCACTGTGGACATTCTCAAAAAACTACAACTAGAGGGTTCCATCTGACCCAGCTGTTCCTCTTCTTGGTTCCTTCCCAGAAGAATTAAAAGTATGACACCACAGCAATATATGCACAACCATATTTATAACTACACAATTTGTAATAGCTAAATTTTGGAAACAACCCAAATGCCCAGCAATTGATTAATGGATAAAGAAGATGTGGGCTTTTTATACAATGGAGTACCACTTTGCCATAAAAAAGGATAAACTTGAGACATTTCTAGGTAAATAGATGCACCTTGAGAACATCCACTTCAGTGAAATAAATTAGACAAACATGAGTAAATATCACGTTGTTTCTCTGGTATGAGAAACCAAAAATGTAAATAGGATGAAAATGCAAAGTAGATATTATGAAAAAGAAAGAAAATAGTCAGAAAATAGAAAATGGAAAGGAGAACTAGAGAAGGGGGAAGGGAAAAGGAAGAAAAGGAAAAGGAAAAGAAAAAGAAAAAATGGAAAAATGGAAATGAAGCTGTTGTAAATAAGGAGGGGAAAAAGAACTGAAAGGAGAGGTGGGGAAGGGGGAGAAAATAAGATATATTATGTTCAGGTACAAATTATGATGAATGTGATCACTATTTATATCTAAAATGTACCAATAAATCTTCTTGGTTCAATCGAAAAAAAATAAAATAAAATAAAAACAAAACAGCAGAAATGTATTGTCACAGTTTTTGAGGCTGAAAGTCCAAAACCAAAGTGTTGGCAGGGCCAGGCTCCCTCTGAAACCTGCAGAAGAGAATCTTTCCCTGTCTTCTCCCAGTTTCTAGGGACTGACTGGCAATCACTGATGTTCTTTGGCCTGAGGTGGCACTTGACTCTCCACCTTCAGTGGCATTCTCCCCTCTGGCTTTGTCTCTTTTTTATATGAGGATACACATCATACTGGATCAGGGCTAACCCTAATGACATCATCTTAATTACATTTTCAAAGTCACTGTTTCCAAATAAAGTCACGTTTATGGAGATAGTGTTATAGAACTTCAATAAGTCCTACTGGAGGTTAGAGCTCAATATATAACAGGGAGATTTATGAGACAGGGCTGGAGAAGTACTTAGCATGGTGCCTGGCCATATGAAGTGCTATAAAATGTCACTGAGGTTCCACTGGCTGTTAGTATCAGTAACATGGACGGGTTTGGGCATAGCCATTCCTATCATTTCTTCTGCACTTCGATGTTCACACAGTTTACTAACCACTTAGTTATGGCCTCCACTATAAAAACACTATTCCTCACATTAAACCTACTCTAAGTCCTATCACTTTCATGCCCACCTCAAAGTCCAGCTCCTCCATGAGAACTTCTTCAGCCAAGGCAATCCAAGGGAAACAGAGTTCTCTCAGGGCTCAGGGGCAAAAAGGCCATGAAATTAATAAAGCCTCAAGGTCCTTCCTTGCACATGCTCCCTCCAAGACGCCAGAGTAGACCCTAGCAACATGCTCACATGGCTGCATAATTTCACTCCCCAGCTAAGACCTCAGTCTCTTTCCATCCCACGTCCTACTTTGCCATTCTACCTTATTCCAGATGGATTAGGAGAAGGGATATTCAGGGGGAAGGCTGAATTGTGCAGTATGTGGTCACTTCTATGTATGCTTAAAATTATTGCCAGTCATTGTGGTATCGGAATGGCTCTCAATGTTCTTATTTACCTGGTGTCATGGTAGCAAGTAAGAGCAGGATAGAATTCAGATGATGAGAGGAATATGTCCTACAGTGCTCAGCTCTGGAAGCATGCAGATGTGGACAAAAACAAATTTGGAAGCATACATAGGTGGAATCCAGACGGTGAAACTGTTTTCCAGCAATGGGTCACATAAAACTAAGGTGAGGATTCTGGTGTTAGCGAATGCCTGCTCCAAATGGAAGACCCCTCCCAGCAAGTGAACCCCAAATGGTGCAGTGTATATAACTACAAATGCTTGTTCGTTGTTCCTTTGTATTGGAGGAATCTCACAACATATAAATAATTAGAATCTCCATGCTTGAGGAGGGCAGTTATACAGACAGCAAGTATAGTACATCTAACTGTGCTACACATTCTGTGCTTTGTGCATCCAATTATCAAAACTAAAAAACAAATTTCCTCGGCCATGCCAGAGGAAAGACTGAATTATCTTTCTAATCTCTCTGAGGATAATATTATACAATTGGTGCCCTATCAAGAGATAATCAAAGAACACGCAACAAAAAAAACATACAGGGGAAAATTTATTATAGAGGTGTGTGGGCAATTCATTTACAATATAACAGTTATTTTCTGGACTGGATCATGTGTGTAAGCTTTTTAAAACTTGTAATACTGTGGTGATTTTCTCAGCCTAAATAACAATTTCACTCCACAGTTTGTATATATAATTTTTTTCATAAAAGCACATTCCCCTGCACCACAAAAAAAAAAAAAAAAAAAAGCACATACAATTTTTTTATAAAAGCCCCGATGTGCACAAGCTTCAGGCCCCACAAAAACTGGACCCACATACACCTGAGCTACTGGGACTGCTGAATTTTCTGTTTTCTCTGCAAAACTCAAGGGTCTTAGGACACATCATCCAGGCCCAGAATCCTCCCAGCAGGCACTCTCTGGTGTCAATTCTCTCAACACTAGGTGATTTCCTTGGTTGGAATGTGAGAATAGTTTATATGGCAGTTTACACCTCCAGTCTTAAGTAAGTATTCATGCATTTCCAAGTGCTATGCTAGGAGCCAGAGAGACAATCATGAGCAAAAACAGACATACAGATGTGGCCCTTGTTCTAGTGGTATGCAGACTGGAGGGGAAACAGGCCTGTGCTGATGTGAAAGCCCATCTGTTTAATCACAGATTCCAAAACCTTTTCCTAACAACTACAAACATACAAACATACAAACTTACAAGCCACAACACTACAGTTTTAATGTGTAACTACTTTTCTCCAAGAACTATGCATGTCTCAGCCAGGGGGAACAAGCACACTCACAGGAAGCAAAGTCTTGTCTGCTCTCCGCTGAGTTGATTCCATCTTGCAGTTTATTTGCTTTGCAAGGGCCTCTCCCCTCACCATTTCATTTGTGTCCTGTCAACAGTTTGCACCCACTGTGCACCACTCGCGAAGATGTGCAAAAGTGGTATAGCAAAGGAAGAGTCTGGCATGTGAGGCTAAAATGCAAGTTTTCCAGAGAAAACCTCTAAAACACAAAGCAAAGAGGAGCAGACCTTAGGAATAGGTGACCACATTAGTGACACAGAGAATACACCACAGAAATCTTTGCCGCCTGGTAGATTATTCCACAACTGTCAGAAACAGGAAGAAGCAGCACAGACAGATGTCTGGTATAGCCTTGGAGAGTGGACTTGGAAGGTGACCGCCAGCATGTGAAGTCTAGGATACAGCACTGTGGGGCTCAGGGTCACCCCCCTGCAGAGTGCTGAGGCAGTCAGCACCTTCATTTCCAGGAACACACCAGCATGAAACAAAGTATACATTTATATGAGGACAGCAGCAGGCCAATGTTAAAAAGAAATGGAACGTAGTGCTATAAGATGAAGATGGTGATACACAGAAAGTGCTGAGCACAGTGCATGGCAGTTAGTGAATTCTCAGTGAACAGTAGCTATGTGCATTCTTATGCTGTCTCTGCTGAAGGAGAACAGGGGTCATGTCTGACAGTTCTATGTGGTCCCAAGCAGACTTAAATCAGTGCAGGACCCACAATATTGCCAAAAAGATATCATCTAATTAAGCCTTCCACATTTTTTCAGACATATAAAAACTTTGGGACTAAGTGGACCGATTCCTATCTGTACCAGCCACTGGCCTGTTTGATCTCAGAGCCGTCCCTTGCTCTTCCCCTACTCTGCTCCTATTCCAAAGAGGTTTTCCACACCCACTGACCTCGGCCTGCAGGGAGCCAGTTCATCCAGCAGGAGGCAGAATAGAAGTTGGGAGTTTCTCCCCACCTGCCTGTTCCCAGAGACACTTCAGCAGTAACTGTGTGTCCCTTCCATCACCCTGCTCCTTTGGACAGCACCTAGGACTCCCAACCCAGAATAGGCAACCCTGCTGGGGCTCCACCCCCCATTTTCAGGTTCCATATTCTGGCCACTGGCCCCACCTCTTGCCTACAAAGAGAGACAGCAACTTCTGCTACTCTCATCCCTTACGTCTCCTGTGCGGCTAAGTCCCTGTGTTAAATTCTCTCTATTGAAGACACCTAAAGTAGTTCTTGTTTTCTTCCCTGGACCCTTCCCCATAACCCAGCCAAAGGAGAATGTTTACACAACCATTCCAGGAGTGCCCGGCAGCCATGAGAACTAGTGATGCTGTATCTGAACATAGTGACATGGACAGATGCCTGAAGGCTGTGGCGAAGGAACACAATGACTGTACAAAGGTACGTACCTAGAAAAGGACAGACAGTGAGAACTGGGTACCTACCTAGGTGCATGGAAAATGACCACAGGAATACACATAAAAAAAATATTTTTAATGTGGTTATTTCCAGGGGGTGAGTTTATAGACTTTTGTTTTTTGTTTTTTTACTTCTTTGTGCTTTTCTAAAGAGTTCGATCCTTTTGCAAAAAGTAAGAAATTCTTTTATATCAGAACCAAGAAAAAGCCAGTTTCACTTTGGGAGAAGAGTCATGCAAAGAAGATAGATCTTCAGGAAGAAGTGAAGGACACCTACTCCATCCCATCTGTCCTTGGCACCACTCCACCTCCTAACAGGAAAAGCTTTCCCACTGTATTTCTGGCACAGGAGAAGGAAGCAGAAAGCCCACGGGAAGGGGATACGATGATGAGCAGGGAGGAGGGCAAGGAGTTCTCAGAATCCTGCTCAGGGCACCAGGCACCACGCTCCTTCTCTGCAGGCCCCGCCTGGTCACCCCAGAGGGGGAGCCTCCAGGGCTTCACACTCACGAACCACTCATCTGTCTACCACCCACTGTAGCACCCTCCCAGGGATCAATCCCCTCCCAAAGCCTCTTTTCCCCTCTCAATCCTGGTTGTCTTTCTTGCCCATGTGTCTGCTCCCTTTCTTCTTAGGACAAGTAGTAAACACAACGTTAAATGTTTACCAAATACTACACGGGACCCATGGATTGAGCATGGTGTGGCACGATTTCTACTCACTACATTTGTTTATAACAAACTCAAAAAGGAATCTAAATCCTGGTTCTGCCACTTCAAATCTGTGGCCTTGATACATTCCTTATCTTCGCAGGCAATGAGATAAGACTGCAGATACATATTACATAAGATTATCTAAACAACTAAATAAGAAAATTTATGTAAAATATCTAGTATCATGCCTGCCAAGATATACAAATAGTGGGTTTTCCCCACAATTTATAGACCCTCCCTTCAGAAGAGGGCTTGACACGTAATACAGTATGGGTATTTCACAATACAGCTATATTCAATTTCCCTTCTCACACACAGATGTCACAAATCCAGTCACCAAGAAACCCTCACAGGAAAATGCCTGTCTCTTTGCACAATAACCCCAGAAGCTCAAAAGCCTCAAAACAGTATAGATCTGGGTGCCACGGTCCTGGGTTTTAATTTCAGCTTGCATCATTCATTCTCTGGGTATCTCAGGCAAGTTGCTGAATCTCTCCAAGCCAGACCTATAAAATGGAAATGACACCACCTTCCTCAAAAGGACTCTAATAAGCATTAAATGAAGAAAGTATATAAAGTGTTTACCACCGCTCCTGATGTAAGAGGCCTCCACAAACGCTGGTCTCCATCCAGGGGCTGGCACCAACTCTTTTCTGAGCTCACAGAAAAAGCCAGCAGAGCTCACTGCAATTATTAACACTACAGCACAACGGCATCCAGGTGGAACCACGCTATTGTCATCCTCATTTAAGAATTTTATATTGTCTACTGATTTATTAACCATAAGAAGCAATTCCCCAGGGGAGATTACAGTTGAAATAATTGTTTTGAAGAAAGTAGGATGGACCAACATGCCGGGATCATTAATCATCAAAACAGCAACATGCATTTGATGAGCTGGCTTCTGTAAAGCTTTCTTTTCGTGACAGAGGAGATTTCACACAAAATCTATAGCCATGTCATCCAGAAATTCATCAACCTTCCCCCACCCGTGCCCCATTCCACCCAGTAGTGGAACGCACCTGAGAATGACACCACCAGGAGAAGACACGTTGCTGTCATTAATCACTGGTAAGCAGCAAGAG
This sequence comes from Hystrix cristata, assembly GCA_004026905.1. Taxonomy (NCBI): domain Eukaryota; kingdom Metazoa; phylum Chordata; class Mammalia; order Rodentia; family Hystricidae; genus Hystrix; species Hystrix cristata. The sequence continues at coordinate 30,013 of PVJO010014738.1, read as the reverse complement.
TTTAATGGGTTTATTAATGAATTAATAATTTAGGGTGTATTTACTGGCTCTTTTCTACTCAACAATGGCCATAAAGTTCTGCAAAAGCAACCTAGGAAATGAGAGGCTACAATGCTGAACAGAAGAGAAAACTACCTCCCCCACAGGCAGGTAAGACACAAGTTTTAAAATCAATTTGGCTCTTACTGGAAAGGGAACAGAAAGGATGGCTTTGTTCCCAAACACAGGCACCCTCTGTGGGAAGACAGGCCTCAGGGAACCCTTCGCTCACTGAAGAGCAAACTTACAACAGACCAGTCTGGAAATCTGTGTTGTTTTCATCTTTAGAGGCACATGTTTCAAAGTGGGCACTAATCTTTCAGGCCACAAGACACAGCCTCTGGTATTGGTTAAAAAGCACGGAGCTAATCCAAAATGGATAAATTCAAAGTCATTTCCTTCCCCTATTTACTTCAAAATGTTGTGGTTTTAATGCAAGCAGAAGTAAAACTCTACTTTAAGAAAACATAAAGATGGCTAACCATTTGCTCAGCACTTACTATGTGCTAGTCGTCACCACACATTCTCCACCCTCCCCCCAGGGGAAGAAAAGGAGGGCGACTACAAGTCACGTTTATTCCTGATGGCTCACAGGTACTCCCAAATGGTTGGTAAGGGTTATCTTTTAATCCTGGCTATACATTAAAGCCACCTGGGGACTGTTAGATTCTTTACAAAGGATCTTCCCATCTCATAATTATGTACAATAAGTCTGTGTAACAGATAAAGCTCTTCCCACTCTGCTGAATTTCAGTGTCTTCATCTGCAGGCATGAGTAATTTGTCTAACATAATTTTAACTAATTTCCAAGTATTTACTCTTTCCTTTTTCTTGAATCTAATCATTATATATACGCAAGTGTGTGCACGCACACACACACACAGACACACACATTGGCTCTTCTCTTATTTTACAAATGTGATGTATATCCTTAAAATAGCATAAATATATAAAAATCAAAATAATCCCCTGCAAGCTGAGCTCCCCGCAAAGAGCTCCTGTTAACATTTTGCTGTCTGCCTTGTCAGTCTTTTGTCTACACTCGCTTTTAAATTACAAGCAAATGGGATAATTCCACACCCACTCTTTTATAACCTGCTTTTTATACTTAATAAAGCATGAACTTTTCTCTATGTTATTAAATATTCTACAGCATCATTTCAGTGCCTGCCTGGTATCACAGTGTATGCTTCTGCCCTAATTTACTTAGCTCGTCTGAATTAATTAGGTTTTACTGTCTGACAAAAGTTAGTCTTCCATTTCTGTCCCCAAACTGGAAAAACCAAGCAGTTGGGTACTTGAAAATGTGGAGACACTTTCACTACCTGGCATGTAGCTGTATTTATCTGCCAATTCTTTAGGGCACTTCTTTTTCAAAGGGATCCGAGGCATATCTCGCTTCAAAACATGGCTGGAAAGTCCTTAGGATAAAGCTCAATATGCAAACCCAGCTCCCTAAAGAGCTAGCAGTGGGATGGGCCTGGAAAAGTTGAAACTCTGCATGTCTCCACATACCTCCACTCAGAGCTGTTAGGAGATGAAGGAGGGAAAGTAGCAGGTTCCACACAGTTGGTTCTAACCCAGGCCCAGCTCTGAGCAGGTTCCGGACCTCAGGGAGGTCTCAGCCCACAGCACACAAAGGAGAGTGTTACCCTCAGAAAATCCCCAAAGCCCTCTGGAAAACCATCCCCTAAACATTCAAAGCCCTTTTCCAGCATACCAGTGAGGAAGCAGCAAGACTTGTTTTCGGTTTTTTTTTTTTTTAATTATAATTCTAAATTCAGGAATGAGTTATAAACTAGACTGTCACAAGAACAGCCAGCACAGAAATGCCACAGCCATTGGAAATCTGGGGTGTCAAGGGTCGGGAATCTGAGCTCTTTCAGAAGCACCAGCTTATCCTTTGGGTATGCAGTGAATATATTTGGTGGTCAGTGCAGAAGTCCACCAAGGCTCAAAGTCTTCAGGTTCTAAGAAATGTTTTTTGTGCTCCAAATTCCTACCCCACCCCTCTCTTCCACCATCATCATCTAGAAAAGATCTCACCAACAGGAGAGACCTCCGTGCAAAGAAGGCTTCTTTGAAAAATAAATAGCCCTGGAGCAAAAGTGTCTGCTACAGGGTGGATCTGAGGGATCCAAGCTACCACCAGACAGCAACAGACCGAGAAAGGTCTATTTTCCAACAGCTAAACATAAACCCCAACCAGGGGAATCCCGGGTTGCTGCCTTCCCCTTGCAGTATCTGGCTGGACTCAGAAGAACACAGTGCTACTCTCAGGGAGTAATAGAGAGTAGGCTTAGTTTTCCTGGATCAAATCATATCCTCACCATCCATTACCAATAGGATTTGAAATTCCTACTACTAGAATCTTCCTAGGAATTCACTGTGGAGAGTAAATTTCAATAAATGCAAAATATTATGCATAGTCATCAGGGGTATGAAGTACAGGCACACTCGGGGAATCACTGACGAGTAGCTGGCTCCTGGGACACACATCCAAAGGAAAAGGCACTTGGGAGAGTCACGGCCTCTAGTCTCTCTCATGCCTCCCCTCAAAATGAACCTGACCCCATTCCTCTCCATTTCCAGAACATACTGCTACTCTGCTCAAATACAGATGCTCTGAGGGCAAAGAAATTTCGAATCCATCCATTACTGGCCAGGACCCTACACTTGCCCCTTCCTGAGGCTCCCTGTGGTGCTTTCAGAGTTCCTTGTACCAGACAAAAATACAGTAAGGTGGTATTCATGCAAGGCACAAAAAGGGAGCAACTTTTCAGGCTATTTCCGGGCATTTTGTGTAAGACCCTGTAGCTCCGCATCTTTGGGGAAGTAAAGAAGCCCCTTTAAATGTTTCCCGTGGCAGATGCAGAAGCGGAAAGGACAGAGTTCCCACAGAGCGATGCCCTCCTCTGGCTGCAGCCTGCTCTTTGTCCTTCCCAGAGGATCCTCACCCAGCCTCATGAAGATACCCAGGCTCCCGTGCTTGCACTCTCCTTACCCCCCTCTCTCTCCGAGTTCCCTGGCCCCTAGCGCATCTCCCCTCTGGCTCTCAGCCCTGCCCCTCAGGCTCCCCTGCCCAAGGCTTTATGCTGGCTCACCCTCCTCCTCTCCTTGGCCTGCTCCTCTACATAGAGTCTCTAAGCACAAAGAGCACCACCTCATTCCTTCTGCTTGGTTTGTTTCACTTAAAAGGTAACAAGTATGTCACAGCTCATCAGTGAGTAAGAACAAGAAAACATTATTCTCTCTCAGGTATTACATCAGGATAATTCTCATTTCCCTGATAACTGCCTAAAGGCCTCAAAAATATAGCCTCACTAACACTACCCCCTTTGCCCTATAGTAATCCCACTAGCTTCTCCGGGCTTGATTTGAAAGTGACATGTAGTTCAGTAGAATGCAGACAGGACTTGGCATGTGACAAAGCAGTACTGGAATCCCAGCTCTCCCAATGACGAGCTTTCTGAGCTTCGTTTTTCTCACCTGTACCACAGAGATAATAAGACCTGCTTTGGGGACTTTTAAAAATTAATTAGAAATGCCACAGATACAGTACCCAGCACAGTGCCAGGAACGCACTATGCTCTCTATGAAAAGTAGTTAGGATTAGTTTTGGTCACACTTCTGTTGTTTGTCCCAGGTTAGGATCTTTAGCAATTGATTTACAGCCGGGGTCTATTTAAAAGGACAAATGGATCCAGCCCCATTTAAAGATTTTAGAGTGCTGGGGCCACGTTTTCCATTGTCTCTTCGCTCCCCTGCTGCATTGCATCCTGAGCTCAGCATCAAGCTGATGCTCTATAAATTAAGCTCACAGGACAGCCCCAGCCAGTTCCACATCTTTAATTGGCTCTGGCAAGGTCAGTGGCTTTTAAAGCTATCTGTCCAACTGCAGGCATGGCTCAGTCTCAACACCCAAGAGAAATGAGTCATCTTTGGGAATGTTTGAAATACTCTTTGAAAGCACCTAGCCCACCTACTTGTGAAATGCTCTGGTTTCCTTAAAATCAGGGCCCTCGCCTGCCTACATAGCATGCCAACTCCCTCATGCCCTTACTCTCCCTCCACATGAACGCCAAAAGCCAGGGCTGGAACTATGTCGGCTAAGAGTCACATTATCAACTAAAAATCCATCTCCCTCCATGAGGAAGCCTTCCATGATCCACCCTGAACAGATTCAATGATGGTCACCCATGCCGCTCCACAAATCACATTCCATGAGATTCTAACTCCCTCTTTGTTTTCTCTGTCTTCCCACAAGGCTGTGAGCGCCAAAGAGCTATCTTTACCTCTGCACCACATATGGCGATGGGCATAGAACAGGGGTTGGGCAAAATTTTAGGGAACACCCTACCAGTGATAAGAGGATATTTCTTCCCCTGCTTTTTTATACCTAAGGAAAGAACAGCTGGGAGGGGCTGAGTGCATCACTTTTGACTCTCTACCTTACTGAGAAGGGAAAGGACAAGTGCCCACCAGGATACCCGGCACAGAGCAAAGAACAGGAGTCCTGCTGCACTGACCACCTGAGGCTCTTGCGCAGGCTCCATGAAATCTTCTTGTCTACGTAACTCTAACCCAGGACAGTTAGCTTCCTAAGAGCAGGCATGTGGGTCTATCTTCTTACTGTGTCCAGGAACAGCAGAGCAGTCAGTAATACAGACAGCTTACCTGCCACTCTTGCATCTGAGGCTTCCTCATACATGTGGCTTCCCCCAGGGCAGCTTGATAAAATGACGTGGTGGATCGGGGTGGGGGGGGGGCCGAGCGTCAGCATGGTGATGTCTTGCTGGGACACAGACCCACTGCGCCTGAGAGGCAAGGCCCACACCCTGGGAGGTCTGACTGGCTAGAGCCAATCCTCTTCTTTCCAAAAAAAGAACTTTCATTTTTCATTCTTGGGCACTTGGAGTTGTCCCTTCTCTCAGCTATCAACTGGTCCTGATATCGTATGATTCAAGGAATTCAGAGGAGGAATTCAGTGTGAAAGAGTGACGGGCTGGAGAACCTTCCGAGTTTAATCCCCTCTAAGGCAGCCAGGACTTACCACTCACAGTTCATTACCAATAACCAGGCCGCAGCAGCAGAGGCATTGGCGGAAGCCTTTACTTTAAAATCCCTGGAATTCAGAACAGTGCATACAAAACCTTATCCTGACTGATCTGTATCTCCTCTGCCATCTGAATATTTCATTCATTCCCAGGATGGAGCCCTCAATTGCAAGAAACCCGAATTCTGCAAAACACTTAGTCCAACTCACAACATGTCTTTTTTCTCACTTAACAATTACAATAACACCATTTCTGAGTTCAGGGTCCACTGGAAAACAAATCTAGCTGCCATGCTACCAACATCATCTAAGGGAGCAACCCTTGAGAGCCTTCTAAGGATTACTTTTTTTTTTTTTTCCAAGCTGGTAACAGCTGAGAATAGACACTCAGCCAGGCAGCCCAAGCAGCCCTCTTTCTGAGGGTTCTAGGTGTAACACAAATGCTCCCTCATTTCACTGTTGGCAAAGGTGAGTGCAGATGTCCTAGAGAAGTGACAGCGAGCCTTTCAAAGACCAGTGCCCAAACTGCAACCCCAAACCCACTTCTTTATTGCAAAGTGCCAACACTGCGATTAAACCTGAATAGTGAGGCTTTAATTTAGAAAAAAACAACTCATACATTAACATCTTTTGTCTTAAAAACAATACGCATGCCGTAGGAGTGCCACCACTGTCCTAGGGAACAGTCTCTGATCACCAGCCACAGCCTCTGTCTCCCTCCCCGATTTCCACTACTGCAAGATAAATACAAAAATCTTTGCTAAAAAAATTAAATCCTAAAGCATAAAGTGTCGTTGCTCCTAGTTCCCACAGTGAAACTCTGCTTCTTTGTCCTTCCTGCTGTGTGGCCACAGGGTAAGAAGAGAGAACAGGCAGACTCTAGCCTGAAAGCCCTTTAGAACATTTGTCCCTGACCTACAGCACTGCTGCACGGCTGCCATACCGGACACTGGGGGACGGTTGCTCCAGCAGATAAGGAATGAGTGAGTTTTAAGAACAAATGGAGGGAAGCTTGGAAAAAATAAAGGGAGACTGGTGGAAAAGTAAAACTGTAAATGTGATGGTGTGAACAAACGTATATCAGAGTCAAACTGTCCTTGCAAACACATTCCCTTGGAAACACCTTGTTTTAGGAAAAGAAAGCTCAGCTCAGCAGAATTCCTTCCTCACTAAGTCTGGCCCACCAAGCCTAGGAGGCAGTAGTGTGGCGCCAAGTCCGGTTCTCACAGAAATAAAATACTACTGCAAGGCCACCTCCTTCCTCCACAGCATAATGCATGTGTGACAAAAAAGGCGATTCACCAACTATAACCTACCAGTGAAACCAAGTCACCATGGGTATCTTTTATTTTACCCCATCGAACGAGGCTAGATCTAAATTCTGTACAGCCGTAACTTCCTCCTCTCACTTACATTTTTGTTCCTCTCAATAGATACTTTATTTTGTAAGCGCTACCCAGTTTTGTTTTGATAGCTCACCAGAACCTGGGCTAACAAATACTTTTAATTTGATTATCTTAAAAGTCTCATTAAATTTTCAAGGCATACAACACACATGGGCAGAAATGTATGCACCAGGCGTTTGCAACCAGTGAAGGTTAATAGTCATTTAATGTAACTGCATATGTTACAAGCAATCTTCCTGTCCCACTGCATTTTCAAAGACCACATAAATATGTAATCTATTCCTCTTTTCCTATCATAACATTCCACTGGGGCGATTCTGATGAGCTGTCCCCCTGCTGCCTTCGCAGTAAAGTGCTGCACGGAGGCTGATGGATAGATACTGGGTTTGAGTGAAGAGGATTTCTGCAGCCATCCATAAACCCAGCTCATTTAAATTGCTAGCTGTCGACTACCTGAGAGGAAAGAAAAAGCTGTCCTTAAATAATAAAGAAGTGTGGCTCTATTGTCTGGAATGCCAAGCAGAATTCCTACTTCTAGGCAGCAGCTCTAAAGGCCCACCTGAGCAGGATGAGGGCCTTTTTCTGCGTTCTCAGCTCTCCTCCCTAGAAACCCTTCTCAGTACCTTGTGTCTACATTCTCAGCTTTCCTCCCTAGAAACCCTTCTCAGCACCTTGAGAAAAGGTAAGAGTGCTCAAGGCTCTTTTCCCTGTAACTAGGCTTCTGGTGGATGGTGAACTGGCTAACTGTTTAGATGGCAAAGTGGATCTGAAGAGGGAACACAAACAGACTCAGAATGTTACAAGGAATCTACCCCTTGACAAAACAGGAATCAAAAATGAAACAAGTATTACCTATTGTTTAATTTTTCCTCCTTTACAAGTAGGATGTGGTGGCGGGCTCTAAGCTCCAAAAACCAGAGCATGCATCGGAAAACAGAGTGTAGGTCCGTCTCACACATTTCACCTTGTTGATATAAATTTTTTTCCTAACCCCAAGACATGCTGCCAAGGGCAGAGACACTCAATAATGTAGATTTGCTGACCAATTCACCTGCTTTCCCGCAGGAAATAAAACTTCATTCATTCGCAGACTTGTTCAGTCACAGAGAACACTCTGTAGATGCCATTCTACCTAGGGCACACAATTCATGCTTCAGCCCCTAAAATTTGCCAACCAATGCAGCTGTAAGCTAAAAACTGTAATAAGTCACTTCCTCCATCTCAGCAGTTCAAATTTGTCCAATCTCTGCCTCTGAAAAAAGAGGAAGGGCACCCAGACGAATTCTGAGGCTGTATATCACGAAGGTTATAGAGCCTGTTTGAGACATCACAAAAACCACCTGGCTGAATTTCAAACTGCCTCTCCTCAGAGAAGTGAAGATTCATAGATTTCAGGGAAATTGCATTTGGAGGGAAAAATCTCTCTATAAGTAAAAACCCACAGGGTTCAATGATGGTTATTTTCTTTAGACTTTAATTGATTTGCACCTACCACTGTATGACTAACTTTGGATGAACTTTTTATTAAAATCCCTTCATTACCCCTTTCTTTCATCCGGTCCATTTTCCCAATGTGTATTACTCAGATTGGTAATAGCTTAGCATCCCTTGAAGAGAAATTCCTTTTGATAATTATAAAGTGGTTTCTTGGGAAGCATCAGTGATGAAACTAGCTATGATTCTGGCAGACTGATGCTAGGATATAATTTTATGAAATGTCATAAGACTACGTTTGTTATTCAAGTAGTATCAGAAAGATGTCGGAATAGGAAGTCGCAGATGTCAGTCTTCCACAGAGACGATGACTGCACCACAACAGTAGTCTCAAACGCCTTTATGCAAACTGCAGAAATTAGGGAGCCACAGTGCCTTAAGCAAGCTCAAAACCAGGAACAAATGCATCCCAATGGGTAAAAACAGCTGTTTTAATCTAATCATGTTAACCCCTCTCCAAAGCTGGCACAGCTCAGGATCAGGCAGCAAAGTCCAGCTTGTGGATTCTCCACTAGGAGGGAAAGAGATGAAGAGAATGTACGTCAATGTTCCAGCTGTTCAGAGGCCTGCCCAAGGGACCAGTTTCTGTCCTTCCTGACTTGGATTACTGATGGCAACCCATCTTACTCTGGACACTTGGAGCCACAGAACACAAGAGAGAGGTGAGCAGCTTGTGGGAGCAGCAAAGAACTTACAGTATCACATAGACAAACCAGCACAGCCTACAACTGGGAGAACGCACACAACTCGTGGCTTCTCCATGGGATGGAAAGAGAAGCAGAATGTGTGTCCAATGTTCTGGCCTTTCAGAAACCACCTGGGGGAGTGGCTGTGCCTTGCTTCACGCAGAGCCCTGCCAGATTCAGCAAACCCTGGATAACCAAGAGAACAGAAGACAGCCCTAGCTGACAAAGTGCCAACCCCCCCACCCCAAAAAAGAAACTCACAATGCCTCAAACAGACACCAGAGAGAGCAAGAGGTCACAAGCTCCTGAATAAGAAACCAGTAAACGTCTCTAATAAACTATAAGTACGTGCCCAAAGAAGATGCTGCTCCTGAAATGTTTTGAGATGACCCCAGAATTTCTAGCAGGGCTAACTGATCAGGGTCCTTCCCTATAAAGAGTAAATCCATAAAGGCTATGAGAGGTTACTGTTTTCCAACATGCAGATCCCAATACAAAGTTACAAAGTTCATAAAGAAACATGGAAACATGACCCAATAAAAGTTATAAATCTCCAGAAACTGACCTAAAGAAACAGAGGGAAGTGGATTACCTGACAAAGAATTCAAAAGAAACTTTATAAACATACTTCATGAGCTCAGAAAAGCTACACATAAACAGAATGAGAATACTAAGAGTCAGAAAATTTTAAGAAGAATGATAATTTTTAGAGCTAACAATTAAAATATTCAAGACAGGTCTAGAAATTAATCATAGAAGAGAGAAAAGAAAAGACAGAGAATGAAAAAGAGTAAAGAAACCGAAGGGACTTATGCCATACCATGAAGGAGACCAATATGTGCATTATTATATTCTAAAAGAATAAAAGAATGGTAACAAAACAGAAAACTTACTTTTACCAATAAGGAGTAAAAACATCCCAACTCTAAAAGAAGGAGACATTGTGTTCCAAGAAGCCAAACAAATTTCACCTAGAATAAATTGAAAGAAGTTCCCATGCTGAGACACATCATACTCAAATTGTCAAAATCAGACAATGACAGATTTTTGGAAGCAGCAAGAAAACAGTGGCTCATGTATAAGGAAGTTGTCATAAGACTACCGGCGTATTTCTCAGTAGAAACCTTGCAGGCCACATGGCAGCAGATGATATATTGAAAGTACTGAAAAGAAAAGAACTGCTAAAAAGAACCCTATATCCAGAAAAATTATCCTTCGAAAGTGAAAGAGAAATAAAGACTTTCTTAGATAAACAAAGCCTGAGGGAGTTTGTCAGTATACCTGCCTTACAAGAAAAACTAAAGGAAATCCTTCAAATTCAAAAGAAAGCAACATAAAATCAAAGAAAATATAAAGCTTACTGACAAAAGTAAGTATATAGAGAAATCCAGAATACCATAATACTCTAACAATGGTAGGAAAATCATTTTCAATCCTGGAATGGGAGTTAAAAGACAAAGTATAAAAACTAAGTATAAAAATATTTTGTTACACAATAAAAAGGTACAATTTTATATTAATAATAAAAATATAAGGAGAAATAAGAGTAATTTTACTATGTCACTGAAGTTATTATTTGTCTAAATTGTTGTAATTATAAAATATTTCAGGTAAGCCCCAGTGTAGCTCTACACACACACACACACACACACACACACACACAAACACACAAGTATAGACAACAAAAAAGGAAAAACAGAACAAAAGCTACTGCACACACAGAAAACAATTAACAAAACAGCAATAGTAAGTCCTTTCCAATCAGCAATTATTTCGAAGGTAAGTAGATTAAACTTTCTAAATAAAAAGACACAAGGAGACTGAATGAGTAAAACAGATCCATGTAAGTGCAATCTGTAAGAGACTCACTTTAGATTTAAGAGCATACACAAGCTCAAAATGAAAAGATACAAGATGACGTTCCATGAAAATGTTAACTGCAAGAACAAAGATCGCCATACTTAAGTCAGAAAAACCAGACACTGAGTCAAAAACTCTTACAACAGACAAAGAAAGACATTATATAATGATAAAGGGGTCAATCTACCTGAAAGATAGACTAATTATAAATAAATAGGCACCCAAAAGCAGACAACCCAAATAATGAAGCAAACACTGACACATATATGGCCAACAGAAACAAAGAAAATACTCAACATCTTCACTCATCTGGTAAACGCAAATTAAAGCTACAATGCTGCATCACCTCACATCTGTTAGAACGGCTACCAGAAACTTGAAAGGTAACAGAAGTTGGCATGGAGAAGGAGGAAAGGGAACACTTCTACACTATTGGAGAGAAGGTGAATTAGTATAGCCATTCTTGCAAATGTTACGTAGGTTCCCTAGAATATTACATATAGGACCTCATATGATCTAGCAATCCCACTACTAGATATGCAACCAAAGGAAACTACAGCAGCACATTGAAGAAACATGTATACTCCCAGTTTACTGCAACAATAGTCACAATATCCAAAACATAAAATCAACCCAAGTGTTCATCAGTGGATGAATGAAGAGAATGTGGTATAGAATGCAATGCAATACTATTCATCCTTGAGAAAGAAGGAAATATTGTCATTTGCAACAAGGAAGATTGTGTAGGACACAATGTTATATGTAATTACCCAGAAACAGAAAGACAAACACCACATTATCTCACCTACATGTGGAATCTAAAAAATGTCAAACTAATAAAATCAGAACAGAATGGTAGCTACCAGGGTTAGGAGGTGGGGAGATATGGTTAAAGAATACAAAATTTCAGATTGAAGGATATAAAATTTTAGATAGAAGGAATAAGTTCAATAGGCCTATGGCATAGCATGGTGACAAATAGCTAACTAAAATGTGTTGCATACTTGAAAATCACTAGAAGAATAGATTTTAATTGTTCTAACCGGAAAAAAATTATAAATATATACAGTTCTGGTAATGCTTATGTTAATTAGCTTCATTTAGCCATTCCATAATGTATACTTTTATCAAAATACCATGTTATACATAACAAATACATAGCAATTTTACCTTCATTTAAAACTTAAATTTTAAAACATTTATATAACTGAAGGATGAAATAGATAACATAGTAATTGAAAGCGAGTTCGATGCTGCACTTTACACAATGGATAGAACATCAAGACAGAAGACTAACTTTTAAAAACAGACGTAGGGGCTGGAAATTTAGCTCAGTGGTTAGAGTGCTTGCTTAGCAAGCACAAGGCCCTGAGTTTGATCCCCAGCATCAAAAATAAATAAATAAAATAAAAACAGACTTAAACAATACTGTACATCAGACAGACCTGACAGACATATACGTAACAATCCACTAGATCAGCAGAACGCATATTCTTCTCAAGCACATGGGAACATTTTCCAGACTAGATCACATGTTAGAGGAACAAGTCTTAACAAATTTAAGAAGAATGAAATGATACTAAATATCTTTTCTAATCACAACAGAAGTAAACCAGGAATAAATGGCAGAAGGAAAGCAGGAACAACCAACGAACCAAAGAACAAAGGAGAAATAAAAAAATATATCTTGATACAAATGAAAATGAAAATATAACGACTCAAAATTATGAGGCACAGCAAAGGCAGCAGAGCAAGGGAAGTGTAGAGCAGCAAATGCCTCCTGAAAAAAATAGATGAAGTCTGGCATTACAGCTCAATGGTAGAGTGTTTGTCTAGTATGTGCAAGGCCTTTGGTTCAATCCCTAACACTGCAAAAAAATGGAAAGAAGGAAGGAAGGAAGGAAGGAAGGAAGGAAGGAAGGAAGGAAGGAAGGAAGGAAGGAAGGAAAGAAAGAAAGAAAGAAAGAAAGAAAGAAAGAAAGAAAGAAAGAAAGAAAGAAAGAAAGAGAGAGAGAAAGGAAGGAAGGAAGAGAGAGAGAAAGGAAGGAAGGAAGGAGGGAGAGAGAGAATGAGAGAAAGAGAAGAGAAAGAGAGAGACAGAAACAGAGACAGGGAGGGAGGGAGAGAGGCAGAGAGAGAGGGAGGGTACACACTCAAGTGTGAGCATGCTCAAATATACAACCTAATTTCACACTTCAAAGAACTAGGAAAAGAACAAACTAAGGCCCAAGGTAAGAAAAGGAAGGAAACAATAAAGAGTAGAGCAGAAATAGACAAACTAGAGAATAGAAAAAATAAATTTAAAAACTGAATGAAACTAAGAATTAATTTTTTTAACATCAACAAAACTACCAACACTTTAAATATAAGATTAACAAGGGAGGTGACTGAAATTATTAAAATCCAAATTAAAGCATGGAGCATTATTATTGATTTTATAGAAATGACAAGGACTAGAGTGTGCTGTGAGCACATGTACATCAACAAACTGATGACAAATTGACTAACCCAAGAAAACTGAATAAATGCTACAAACATAGAATCCAAGATGGATCCATGAAGAAACAGAAAATCTGAACAGACTCATAATTCATTAAGTAATTGAGTCTGTAATCAAAAACCTCTCAACAAAGAAAAGCCATGGACCTGACAGCTTCCCTGGTTAATTTTAGCAAACATTTAAAGAAGAGCTAATGCTAAGTCTCAAACTTCTTCCAAAAACTTGAGGAGGAGGAGACACTTTCAAAATCACTTTGAAGACCAGCAACCATGACACCAAAAGCAAAGACTTTACAAGAAAGCTGCATGCCAGTGTTCCTAATAAACACAGATGCATACATGGTCAACAAAATACTAGCAAACGGATGCAACAGTGCATGAAAAGTTTCACGCATGATGACCAAGGGGATGTTTGTCCCTGAGGTGCAAGGACAGTTCCAACTACTACAATCAGTCAAGGTGACAGATGACACTGACAAAGGCAAGGATAAAAATAACATGATCATTTCAATAAATACTGCAAGGGCATTTAACAAAATTCAGCACCTTCCTATTCTAAAACAATAGTCAGAAAACTAAGATTAGAAGGAGATTACTCCAACATAAAGCTATGGCTAACCTCATACTTGGTGATGGAAACCTGCAAATGTTTTATGTGAGATGAGGAGCAAGATGAGGATGCCCAGAGACATCGCCTGGTTTCAACATAACGTGCCAGACAGAGAAATTAAGCAAGAAAAAGAAATTTAAAGCATATAACTCAGAAAGAAGAAATCACATTATGTCTATTCACAGACATGACCTTATATGTAGAAAACCCTGCAGATTCCATAAAAAGCTGGTGGAACAATGAGAGGAGCAGCCACCATGTCCCTGCACCTTGAGTGGACAGCAGGGCAGGACTGCTTTGGTTTCCTCATCAAAATGAACAAGCAGCTGGTGGAACGCTGCATGCCTGCAATCCCAGCACTGTGGGAGGAGGAGGGGTGGGGACTGCAAGCCTGAGGTCAACCTGGAGGACTCGGTGACATCCTGTCTCAAAAAAAAAAGGGAAATAAATCGGTATGGAGCTCAGTGTGAAGGCCCTGGGTTTAATCCCCAGTACGGCAAGAGGGTAAAGACAAAAAATAGATACACACAATGGGGCATAATAAGCTGCAGACCCACAACTCCATCAAGACAATGGGCCGATTCACCACAGCGTGTGGGTGTGGGGCTTGCTGCCACCAGGAAAGGTGTGGTGAGGGTTAGAAAGCAGAGATCTGGCCAGTGAGAGCCAGCTGCCTCCTCTGTGAGGACCACTGCCACCAAGGACACGTGTGTCACCGTCCTCAGGATCAGGCACATGATCCCCAAGAATGAGCACCACACCCTGATCTGTTCAGGACCACCAGCAGCAAAGCCGGCACCACTCTACACGGCCACAAGCCTGTGACTGAGGAGGGAAGCAGACGACCTCCCTGAGAGTTCCCCGGCCCCAAAAGCCATTCAGAGTCAGCTCATCTTTCACAACAATAAAAATGCAGAGACAAATAACAGACAAAAATAAGTTGCACTGTATACACTAACAATGAACAATCCAAAAGACAAATTAACAAAAATACCATTTAGAACAGCATCAAAACTAATAAAATACCTGGGAATAAACTAAAGAGGAGAAGGACTTGTGCACTTAAAAACATTGCTGGAAGAAACTAAAGACAAATAAATGGAAAGGCGTCACTTATTCATGGCTAAGAAGACTTAATATTGTCAAAATGTCCACACTATCCAAAAGAGTGTGTAAATTCAATGCAATTGCTATTAAAATCTTAACAACACTTTTTTTGGAAAAAAATAGGAAAAACAATGCCAACATTTTAATGAAATCACGAAGGACTCTGAAGCACTGAAATAGCCTTTAGAAAGAAGGACAAAGTTGGAGGCATTCTTGACTTCAAAATACATTACAAAGTACAATAATCAAAGCAATATAAATTCAAGCATAGATAGCAAGTAATCTTGGCACCAATCATAGCACCAGGCACCGTGACTACACAGTGCAGAAGGGTCTCTTTGATAAACGGTGGTAGGAAGATTGGATTCACATGCAATAGATTTGAAATTGAACCCTTTTCCTACAACATATACAAAAATCAGCTCTAAGGGAAAGACTCAACTCTAAGACCCAAAGCCATGAAACTCCTTAAATTACGTAAAATTGGTCTCGGTAATAATTTCTTGGGTTTGACAGTAAAAGCTCAGATAGTAGCAGCAAATATAGACAAGTGGGATTACATAAAATTAGAAAGTTTCTGTACCACAAAGGCAACAGCACAGTGAAAAGACAACCTACAGAATGGGAGAGAATGTTCACAAGCCATATAGCTGATAAGGGCTAATACCTAAAATATAAAAAATTCTACCATTCCATAACAGAAAAATGACCTGATTAAAAATGGACAAAAAACTTGAAAAAACATCCCTGCAAAGAAGACATGCCAATGACTGACAAGGACAGTAAAAGTGGTTAATATTACTAATCACCAGACAAATGCAAATCAAAACCACAATATCATCTTATACTTGTTAGAAAGGCCACCAAAAAAAAAAAAAAAAAAGCTAGCAGGGATGTGGAGAAAAGAGAACACCTGTATACTATTGGAGAGACTGTAAAATGGGGAAAATGCTACCAAAAATGGTATGGGGGAGGTCTTCAAAATTACAAAACTAGAGCTACCCTATGATCTAGCAGTTTGCTTCCAAACATGCAAAAAAAAAATTAGAATTTCAAAGTAATAAATATTTCACACACCTATGCTCAAAGCATCATTATTCACAATAACCAAGAGGTGAAAATAACCTAAGTGTCCATCTATGAATGAATGGATAAACAAGATGTGGAAGATAAACAGAGTGGGATATTATTTACCCTTTAAAAAGAATGAAATCTTGTCATATGCTGCAATATACACGAATTCTGCGGACACTATGCTCAGTGAAACAAATCATTCAAAGGAGGATAGATGCTGCAAGATTCCACTTACATGAGATACTAAAGTACAGTAGTCAAACAGAAAATGTAATGGTGGTTTCCAGAGAAAACGGAGCAGGGATGGAGAGAGAATGGGGGTTCCTACTCAGACAGAGTTTCAGTCATGCAACATAAAAGTTAGAAATCAGCTGTACAAAAGTGTGCACGAGGTTATCATTATCATACAAAACACTCAAAATTTGTTAAGAAGGCAGATGTGGTATTATTAAATTTTCACCACAATAAATAAAACACAAGATACGCTTCCTGTGTAAGCCAGAAATATCGGAAGAACCTGAACGACAACCCATTTCACTGGTATGTTTTTCCACTCCCAAATTTAACTTCCAAAGGGGCAGAGAACAAAGTACCACCAAAACCAAGTGATGTGAACAAGTTAGACAGCTTGATCCTAAGAGCAGCATGAAAGGCTTGCACTGGCCACAGAAGCCTAACATCCATTCTACAACTGCAGCTCTTGAATTTGACATATAAGTTTGAAAACACACAAAAGCATCATTTGGAAATATTTATAATAAACTGATAACACTGTCATCCCAGGGGGACAGAGGATGGGGGCTGGGAATGAGGCAAGCGTGATGACAGATTATCAGGATAATTTACCCTTATGGGTAATATTAGACTCTTTTAAAAGAAAAACATTTATGATCTATGTAATTCAGAACAATAAAGATATAATTTCTCAAATTAAAAATCCTATTAACCAGTAGGCTGTGGTATCAGCCCCATATGATCCCGATATGTAAGAACACACTAGCCCTTCCAAAGACCCTTCTCAAGTCAGGGAAATACTACCTTTCTGTCATCAGGAAACCACATGGTTTTGGGCCCTTCTGATCAAGGTCCTCTGTGTTCAGAGGCCAGGACAGAGCACTCCGCCCATGCCTTGTCCAGGGAGCCAGATTTGCATACAGACACTTCTTTCAGAACACTGTTAGAAGCCTTGGCTCGGACTGATCTCTGAACATACAGTTCCTGAGAACCCAAATCTGAGGAGTCACTGCCAAAACAGAACACTGTCAAGACAGGACCTTGTAGTGTGTTACACGACAATGTATGAAGCACCCACTCCATGCAAGACAGAGCACTCCCTGGTGTTGGGTTATATATCAAGGAACTAATCAAAGACCCTGCCTTCTTAGAATTGAATTGAAGGGGGAGATGGGCACACGAGCTCACACGAGGATATTTAACAAGGCCACTGAGTGTTAAGAGCTATGGAGAAAACAAGTCTGGCAAATAAACTCCTGAGAGTAATGTGTGTGATAGTTCATGTGGAATACTCACCTGTGACTTCTGTTATGGTTTGTGTCTAGATGTCCCCCCAAAGCCTCATGTGGTAAGAGATAGCTGGATCTAGAGTGTGGGCTGCCCTGAGGGCAGGTAGCCTAGATAGATACAGGAAGAAGCTTAACTAGCTGCTTGTTTGTATTGCTGATTTGTATATATTCCTTGCATTTTCCTCACTTTACTTTGCGGCCGGCTACGAGTCCGCCACGCCAGCCCCGCCACCTCGGACCCAGCAGACTATAGACTAAAACCTCTGTAGACTGTGAGCTAATAAACCTTTCTTCCCCTAACTTTGGGTGTCAGATATTCTGTCCCAACAACGAGAGAAAAATAACTAAAACAGAATTTGGTACCGGGAGTGGGGTCGTTGCTGGGACTATACTTGACCATGTGGTTTAGCAGCCTTTAGAGTTAGATTACGAGAAGGAGAAGCATTGAGAAAACTTTAGAAATAAAAAAATTTGCGACTCAGGAGGTTTCTGCTGGGAAGAAAGACTGCGTTGGCTGTTAGACTCCAGACCATGTATGTTATGGCCTGGCAGAAAGTTTGTCTGAATTTTGCTTGTGTCCAGAGACTTTGCCTGAGACTGAGATTAAGGGCGGCGGACTAAATAATCTTGCAAAAGAAATTTCAAGGCAGTCTAATGTTGAGGCGGTGGCATGGCTATTGTTGGGGGCTTTCAGCCAGATTTATGTTGAAAACCAAGAACAAACAGCCCAGCAGAATGATTCAAAATGTTGTGAGTTTACACATAAAGGAAGCACCAGTAAAGTTGTGGCCTGCAAAGATAGAATGAAAGAGAGACTCTTTGCTGAAGAAACCAGCAAAGAAAAGCTAGATATTTCAAAAGATGGCCCAAGGGCATCACAAGAAACAACAGGACTCCAGCCTTTACAGCCTCGGAGTTAGAAAGGTGAAAGATTTTGCTTTGAGACAAACGCCCCAGAACGCCACATTCCAGAATGGCGGCGGCCTAAGGAAGTTGTTCCTCGGGATTTAGTTCAGAGCACTCAGCAATCCAGGCACATGACCACCACAGAAAAGCAAGAAAGAAGCCTGGTTTCTGCTCCAGCTGGCAACAGACCCTGGCGTCATCCTCGTGGCTCTGGTTTTAGGTTCGTACAGAATACAAGAGTTGTGGGGTCAAGAAGGCTTCCACCCAGATTTCAGAAGAAGGCCTGGGAGGCCAGGCAGTGTGCCCCTGAAAGGGCAGTGTATAGAGCTGTGACAGTGAAGCCGAAGGTACACTAGAGACCCCAAAAGTTTAGAGAAGCCAAGAATGTAGATCGCCTGAGAAAAACTACATCGAGAAAACAGAACCAGCCCAAGAGAAAAGATGTGAGAGCTACTACCACTAGAAGTGCCATAGGGGCGGAGCCACCCAAGCCCCTTAGAATTCA
Organism: Hystrix cristata; assembly: GCA_004026905.1. Classification (NCBI taxonomy): domain Eukaryota; kingdom Metazoa; phylum Chordata; class Mammalia; order Rodentia; family Hystricidae; genus Hystrix; species Hystrix cristata. The sequence continues at coordinate 11,248 of PVJO010014738.1, read as the reverse complement.
GACTTCACCACAAATTGCTGCATATGGAACTGCAGGACCTAATGTTTGCCCTGCGGGATTTCAGAATTGCCTTGGTCCCGTTCCTTTATATCCCCCTATTTGTATCTTTTGGGATGGTAATGCTTATCTTGTGCCATTGTATGTTGGAAGTGTTTAACCTTCTTTTCATTTGTACAGGAGCTTGCAGCTAAGAGTTTGCCTTAAATCTCAGAGGAGATTTTGGATTTGGACTTTTCAGCAATGCTGAAACTGTTAGGACTTTGGCGACTCTTAGAGATGGACTAAATGCCTTTTGCATAATGGGCTATGCATGAGTCTTTGGGGGTCCAGGGGCGGAATGTTATGGTTTGTGTCTAGATGTCCCCCCAAAGCCTCATGTGGTAAGAGATAGCTGGATCTAGAGTGTGGGCTGCCCTGAGGGCAGGTAGCCTAGATAGATACAGGAAGAAGCTTAACTAGCTGCTTGTTTGCA
>PVJO010014738.1:0-10676 GCA_004026905.1 Hystrix cristata | reverse complement strand
ACGAGTCTGCCACGCCAGCCCCGCCGCCTCGGACCCAGCAGACTATAGACTAAAACCTCTGCAGACTGTGAGCTAATAAACCTTTCTTCCCCTAACTTTGGGTGTCAGATATTCTGTCCCAACAACGAGAGAAAAATAACTAAAACACTTCTCTGAGAAAGTTTCTTCAGAGCCAAAAGTGAAAATAAAAAGAGAAAGTTGTAAGTGGGAGTAAGGCAAAGGAAACAGCAAGTATACAGGCCATTGGGCCATTTAGCTTGAATGGGTGTCAACAAGTTTACCTCTAAAGAGAAACCACCAATTCATACTCACCCTCCAGAATTTGGGAGTAAGTTTCTCTACATGTTTACCACTACCCCTACCTCCTCCAATTTCTATAAAAAATAATTACCATTGTGTTCTCTTCAAGATGGACTCGAACTGTTGGTGGGAGGAGAGGAAATGTGGGAAGGCAGCTTCCATTCAGTACTTCCTGTACCGTGAACCGTGCTTCCTGTTTGCAGATGTTTCAACTCATCCGCACTCAGCCCTTTGAGGGAAGCAATTAGGGGCCTATTTTGTGTACAAAAAGATCTGAAGCCCCAAGTCTTTAAGAAATCAGGCCAAGGCCATACAACCCTAAGGATATCACTGGAATTGACCTCAGTAAGCCTGACTCCCTATGCTGAGCTCTTCGCATGCCGCTGGGATGCCTCCCTATTGAGGGGCGTGAAAGAGCTTTTTGGACAACCCCATGAAAGAGGATCCCAGTCTGAGCGGAGCTGGTTGCCCTGAGTAATTTCTTGCATATGGATTTGGTCTTCCTTTCACTGAGTCTTTTTAACAGCGGAAGCCAATATTCCCCAATGTGCCAGGAATTTATCTAAAGCTGAACTAAGTTACTGTCAGGAAGATGTGGATATGAATAATTAAGCCCCTATTAAACATGCACACATCTTGTAATAAATCTCAAATTAGAATGTGCCAAGATCTTGTTAAACCTGCCAACACATATTCTTAAATAAGGTGGGAATATAATTTGGAGCTTATCAGGAGATTCAACCTTTCACGAAAGATGCTATTTCACTGTTCAGAATTTTAATCTGGAGATTACCTGAATGTGTCTCGTCTATCATTCCATTGTGTTTATGCCCATTGTAAAAATCAACCAAGTAATTTCTCTTGGGATGTTCTCAAATAGGGTGCATTTCAATACATGTTGCATTAAACCTCATTATTTCTGATGAGATATTGTCCAAAAGAACATCACTCTGAACACACATCACTTAGATTCTAAAAAATAATCATTTGCATTCATCATTGACTTAAATGAAACTTTGCAAAAAGCTCAAGTATTATGCTTTTTTTCCATAGGGAGGGAAAAAGCATTGTGGTTACAAGCACAAAATCTTGCGGCAGACTGTTTTGCTGCCCCAGCTCCACCACCACTGCACTGACTACTGCACAGGGTAACTGAAGAGTGCTTTATTCGCTCACCTAGAATGCTACCTGCCCCCTAGGAAGTGCTTAGTAATTATCAGCCACAATTATCACTTGGTGTGTCAACAATGGAAATGTCACAGAAAACAAAGAACTAAGGTTTTTAGTAACCTTTTATTTTGCTGCTATAAAATAATATAGGTTTATTTTCATCTCATAAGCAACGTACGATAAATAAGAAAATAAATATTAAGCATAAAATGTTGGAGTGTAAATTACCCTTAGGACACTAACAGAAGCCAACACAAGTAGATCCTTTTCACAGCCAGGAAAACCAAAACTCCACTGGTTGAGGCGTGTTATCTCAACCTCCCAGAAAAGAGGATGATAACTCAGGGGAAGAGGCCCAGACTTTCATGACACTTTAAATGATACGAGGGTGCAGTCGTGGTGAACCTATGCCACATGTGCCACAGCGGGCTGTTCGTATCACTGAAAGCCTCAAAAGGTTCTCCACCACCACCACAGGACTTTCTTTCCCAACCAGTATATTTCTTAAATATAAGCCTTAATTTCTATACACAAGCTGTGTGATCTTAGGCAACTCAAATAATCAGTCTGAGCTTTGATTTTCTCCTCTGTGGGATGGGCAACAATAAAGACACGCAGTCTCTAAGGATGCTGTGAAGACATGAACAAATACAATTGATAAGTCCTACTCGCCCCCAGCACACATACACAGAAGCAGCATGGACATGCACAACCACCTGCCTTCTCTATAGTGGGTCTTCCCCACTGGGGAAGTTGTCTAGATTCTCATGTCACAGGAACAACAGAGAAAAGTCTACACAAGAGAAAAAGAACATGACTGCATTATCTCTATAGATTCTTATGATCGAATTTTGAAATCCATTTCCACGTCTAGCTGTGATTCAATTTTAGGTCAAAACAGCAGCGTTTCATAATACTATGCTGCTGCCTGACATCCAGCTGACACTCATACTCTCCTTTGCAAATAACCAGAGACCAACTGTAAAACACGATTCCGCTGACCAATACATGCACGCGGGGGACCTTGTCACTCCAAGCACCTGTAAATCCCCCTCACCTGGATGGCAAATCTGCAGGGATTCCCTGGTCCCTGTGCCAGCATCACAGTCGAGACCTGGCCTCTGAGCCCCCATCCTCATTGGCACCCTGGGGTCGGGAACAGCAAGAGAAAGATGGACTTAAGAACAGTGACAGTTCACAAGAATGACCTACTGTGCACCTAAAGAGATAAATTTCTCATTTAAACAATACAAGAAAACTCAGAAGAGAAAACACGATCCTTGGAGTCTCCTGGGGCAGAAAACAAATCAGATACTAAGACCCAAACCTCATTCCTGAGCAGAGAGACCACAGCAATATGTGCAGGTAAACCATGCCAGCCCGCAGGCTCACTTAGTGAGTGTGGACTGCACTCACTCTACTCTGCAACACAGAACACAGCTATGGCAACAGCCAGCCGCCAGCTGGAAGCACAATTGTGAAGAGCTTCACATGTCTGAGCTTATTTATTCCTCCTAATAACTGAAAGAGGTGGTGCTATTGTCACTCACGCCTTCCACCTGAGATAACTGGGGCTTGGAGAAGCCAACAGACTCGAGTAGTCACGACCACACAATTAGTTAACCACATAGCTATGCCACCCACCCAAGCCCTCTGCATCACCACTCCCAAACTACATCACTCCATGTACCAGGAGATCTTCTAAAGGCTGTTTGTGTTATTTCAAAATCCTAGCGAATTAGAAATGGTATATAAAGTCATCAACTTCCCCTAAGCTGTTATGTTTTCCTCCAAACCGGCTTTTGGATGCTGCAAGGTTTAATTTTATGTGTCACCCTGACTGGGTCACGAGGTGGCCGGATAGTTGTCCAAACATTATTTGCTGTGTCTATAAAGGTGTTTCTGGGTGAGATTAACATCTGGATCGAGTATAGCAGATTGTCTTCCCTAATGTTGGGGAGGTCTTATCCAATCAGCTGAAGACCTGAATAGAATAATCCACGTCAGAAGGAACTCCACCACCTGACTACCTGATCTGGGATATTAGTCTTTTCCTGCCTTTAGACTTGAGCTGAGAAACGGGCTCCTCAGATCATGAGCCTGCCAGGATCTGGACTGCGACTTAACACTGTCTGCTCTCCTGGGTCTCCAGTCTGCTAACTGTACAATTTGGGACTTCTCAACCCCCCTATTCACATGAGTCAATTCACACAGTAAATCTATGTTTACATATATTGTATATGTGTCCTACTACTTTCGTTTCTCTAGAGAAACTTGATGAATTCAGATGCCAATCGCCACAGAAATCCAGTTAAAGCCATCATGAGCAGTGGAGCTTTTAGACTGGTTGTTTACACAACAACCATCTAATAACCCAATTTTTAAAAACTAAACCTTAGAAAAATGTCCAACCTTGGAGGAGGGGTGCTGCTTTGAAAATAAAATGGTAATTGATCGCAAGAACAGAACGTGGTAGGTACAAGCAACATGAGCTAGCAGTGTGCTCTTCTGCCCCATGTACCTTTCTGGTTTGTTTTATTTTTATGGGGTATCTTCCTACACTGCTGCTTCATGGCTTCTCTAACACACCATATCCCTCTGCACACAAGCTCCACACTGTAACAGGAGTTTAACAGGCCGTCTTCACAGCACGCTCAAGGGATTACCCACTGGTCTCCTCATTGCCATCAATCTAGATAAAGATCTGGAAGAGTCTGAACAAATGGTAGAAGGGAAAGCTACTTTGGGGTCAAATGATTCTTTGCATTTCTTGTCTTTCCTCCTGTCTATAAGACAGACTCCCCTGACCCTCAAACTAGGCTCAGTGGGGGTTCATCTGTCAGAGAATGGAGCAGATTGGCTGTTATTGCATGTCACACAGGAAGTCAAGCTGGGACCTCACCTCTGTGCTGCCAGCCCTCCACCAGGCACTACCGCTGAAAATTAGCTCTTCCATCATGAAGAGCTGCCCAAATGACAGGAGCATAGAGATGACCTGTGGGCCCAATTCATAATATTTGCGTTCCTGTTACTTCCCTGCTCACTCTGCTCAGTACCTCTGGCTGGCTGACTCAGTGGTCCCCAGTCACTGCAGGGGAAATTGTCCAGTGATGGGTGACTGTTTAGGGGAAGGCTCCATACCTGCATCCCTCCTGTACTTCCTGGCTCCTTCTACCACCTTCAGCCAAAATGCAAATTGACATTGCTTCTTTAGTTACAATAGGAGAACACCAGTATAGCTCACTCCTTAAATACATCAGCATTTATTTTAAGGCGACATATCTCCCAGGTCCCAAGAGATGACACTGCTTCAAACCTACCACCAAATTCCTTATGAAAATTCACATGGAAAACTAGAATCACAAATCAAAAATGGATGTAAATTCAAGGCTGACAGTTGGGTACATAACCTGGTTTAGCAAATTGCCCACCTGTGCAACACTTCAACTAATGCATGTTGAAGAAATACTGTGTGCCAGGTAGGGGCAGTAGAGACAGAGGGAGGGAGAAATGAGCCCGTGCTCACAAGAGCCCACTATTGTTAATGCGCTCTAAACCCCACACAAGCACCATTCAGCCAGAGATATTTTCATCCCATAATTTATTGAGTACCTATTACATCAGGCACTGTGATAAGTACTATGCACATCATAACAATTTAATCCATCTGGCATCATTATGAGGTAGACAGGTATTAGCAGTATCACTTTACAAGTGAAGGCCAGAAAGGTTAAATGATTTGCCCACAGTAACATATCAGAAAATAGTGATAGGACTGGGATTCAAATACCCGGTCTGACTGATGGCAAACCCAGAACCTTCCCGGGCATCACCAAGATTCTGAAGCTTCACTCCCTACCTGGCTGTACAACAACCTTCACACTCCCAGGACTAGGCCAAGGACTGTTTATGCCTCTGTCTGAGGAAAAGGAAGAGTGAGACAATTGGCAAGGCTGCAGCTGCAAGTCCCAGGTTAACTGCTTCCCTTTTGGCCTTGTCATCTAGCCAATGAATGTGTTGATCAAGGGCATCCCTAAAATGTCTTTGTCATAGTTGGGACAAAAATACTTGATACCTACAACTTAAAAGGGAGAGGTTTACTGTGGCTCACATTTTCAGTACCTAGTTGGTTGGCTTCGAGGCAGAAATGGCATAGTAGAAGATCTGGATGGAGGACACATCGTGGTAACTGGGAAGCCGAGCAGAGAGGAGCCAGGGAGAGAGATACACTCAGGGGCATGCCCTCGGTGACCTACCTCTTCTGATCAGGCCCCACTTCCCAACAGCACACTCATCCACTGAACTTACCAGAAGACAAATCCACCAATGAGTGCAACCCTCCATGGTCCAACCAACCCCCCAAAATCCTACCTGTAAGTGAATGAGAATTTGGTGGGGGACATTGTAGATCTAAACCATAACATCTTCTAACTACGGTCTTCAGAATCTCTGCAACTGAAAGATGTGCTGAGGTATAACCAGAAAGTTCTAGCTCATTCCTAGGAAACATGCCAGGCACAACCAGACCTTGACAGGGACCACATAAGGAGAGATAAGCTGGCACCAAAACTCTGCATCAGCTACATCCCAGTCAGTCACAAACCCCTACCAGACCCCTCAATGCCCCTCATGCTCCTCCCCTATTTCATCGTATTTATTGCTACAGAGCCACTGTTGATGTGGTCTAGTGTTCTGTATACCTTGGGTCATATTCTCCTGCATTAAAAGCAGCATTTTCCATCTCACTCCTCAGCACTGGCTATGTGAACAGCAAATCCAGCCCCTGCTCCCCTCGCCGGCCTGGCCTCAGCCCACGTCCCGGCTTACTACTGCAGCCTCACCAGGTCTGCATGCCCTTTCCAAGCTTAGGCCTTTGACCTTCTCTGACACTCCTCCATCACTCTTCACAAGACCGTCCTCTTTCCTTTGACCGGGGATCACAGACTCCTCCGAGAGGTTTTCCCGTAGATTACTGGCTACGGCATCACTCCATTTGGTGCCATGTAGTAGCACTATCACAATTGGTAATTTTTCTATTTAGGCTCATCACCCATTGCCCCCTGAGGACTCTCTTTTGTCCACACAGAGGGCCCAGAGCAAGACCAGCAGTCGGTAACGCTCACTGAACACCCCAGAGGATAAACTCTGCCCCTTTTTACTGCCCCATTTGTTTCCTGCAGTGACTGGCCAACCACTATCACAGGTCCTTCTCGCCTTCCGCAGGGTGGCAGGAAGAGAGGGGGTAAGGGGCTGAGATCTGTGCAGAAAGCAAACTTTCTTCTCTGTAGAAGCTAAATAACACACACCTAAGAATTTTCAGAGTATAAACTGCCACTTAAATATAAAGCTTTTTAAAATAAATAACTAGTGTGAAAACACATATATGATTGAACAGTCCAAAGCAGAATATGCTAAGTGCAAGGAGAGTATCACAAAAAACAAGGGCTACAAAAATGAGGGTAGGAGAGTATAAGAGGGAGCAGGGGAAGTTTCCTAGGGAAGAATGACCTCGCCAAGGCCCTAGGAAGTGGCATGGGTCTGTCAGTGTCAGCAGCCACAGCAGGGTCAGTGTGGCCCTTACCCGCCCACATCACCACTGCCTGAGGTGAGATCTAAACACACCCTGACGGACGACCTAACTGCTGGGAGTCAGCCTGGGTGTCTGCACTGTCATCACACACTAAGGGGATTCTGGTGCAAATTAAACACGAGTAACCACTGAGCCCAGAAGACAAAAAGGCCTGAATTCACACAGTTGTGTTTGAGGATAGGAATTTGAGAGAACATAGAAGAAAGAAAATAAAAAGACAAAAGTGCTAAGTTTAATGCTAATGCTAAATGGAATGTCTGGCTCGAGAGCTGGTCTAGACATCCTGTAAAGCCAGGGAGGCAGCTCAGGGACAGAGAAGAAAGCTAAAAGGAGAGAAACAATCAGGAGGCCGTGAGGTCTCCAGCACACGCCAGATCTCACAGGACCCCTCCTCAGGGCCTGCCCCCGCTTCGTTACCATACATTCCAATGGAGGCCAGCTAGGGCCAGCATCACTACTACAGCCAAGCAAAGATGTGCAGAAGCCTCCTGAGTCTCCTTCAGAGGCATCAGCTCTAATCTTCTGGCAAGTCCAGGCCTGAGGGTGCTTTGAAAACAGAAATACAGAGGATCTCAAGGCATGGATAAGAACATCTTACTTAGGGGTCAAGACAGTAAGAGAGCCTTTAAAATTCAAGTGTTCAGTCACTGGTACGGATATACACTAAGTCAGCTGCCCCAGTTCCTGGAAACAAATAAGATTGTCACTATCATCTAGTCAAAGCCAAAAACATGCTTTTCTGAGGGAAAATGGCATATACATCTCACATACATAAATACACAAATATTTCTGTAAACATTACATATAAATGTGGTATCTGCCAAGCAGACATGTTTGTAAGATGAATCTCAATGCCCTCTACTACTCAAAAAGAAAAATTAAAGAAAAAATGGGAGGTGGGAAGATATATAAATATCATATTCTAAGCATCACTATTACAATAAAGCACACTGGGTAGTCGCTACCCTGCCTGGGGAATTAAATGGGCCTCAGTGGGACTACACTGTCTCGGGGTCTCTGTCTTGTGCAGAGCCTTGCATCCCTCCCTCCCTGTGTCTACACGGCTCTTGTACGCTGAGTTATACAAAATTCACCACCTTCAAAAGACTGCATGGATTCTGTGACACAAACCTGCCTCAAAACAACACAGACACATAATCTGAACTCAAAACGACAGAGTATGTGAGCATCCAAACGAGTTTCTTTTCTGCTGAGACAATAAAATGAGTGACTTTTAAAAAGCTTTCCTCTTGGAAATTCATGAACCAGGTTCCAGCCAAAAGGAACTACATCATTTCTACTTGTCTGAAGGCAGGGAAGCTCTAAACATCCAAATACAGTTTTTTGGGGAGTCCTCTAAGCTCTGAGGAAGAAATTAAATGGTTGAAGAACATCTCTAATCAGCTGAGTGCAAACGGAGGGCAAAAATATTTGAATTCCGGGAGCATGGAGGTCCTTGTCACAAGCCCAGGCCCCTGTGCTTCTTGGCCTGTTGCTCTACACTCTCTCCAAAGCAATGTTGTTCTGACCCTCTGGTACCAAAGATAACCTTCACAGGGAAAATCAGTATCTGTAACACAGTCTTTGGTTCAGAATGAAGCAATAAGCCAGGCCCTGAGATGAGGTCAATGAGATGTCAACACAGACACTTCATTTTCTCCTCACAGTCATGTTAACATCTGTAATCACTGCCTTCTCAGCACTCAGGCAGGACACCTCTGCTGCCCTGCCTCTGTCTGGAGAGAGGGATGTATACCAACATTCACGCCGCAGTTCCCAGTATACTGAAGCACAGAGTCTCTGAAAACATTTAAACTAATCACTGGCACAACGTCGGCACTCTAGCACTGCTCCGTGGAAACTCTCCTCAGGAATAGGGCCACCACACATGATGCTCAGGGAAGAATCCAGATACACAAGGCCACAGGTAGCATAATACCATCCACGTAACATGTCCGAACCAACCATTTTTAGAGGTACAGCGCGGACCAGCAGCTGCCTGGAACTAGGGGCAGAAATGCGAACTCAGAATTTTGAGGCTGATGGAAATACTCTCAAAGTTAGTCAGGGTGACAGTTCCACAGCCAAGAAGTTTTACTAACTGAATTGGACACTTAAAATGGCTTAATGTTATGATCTGAAAGTACACCTACATAATACTGAAAAAGAAATGAGTTGAGTCATTAATAACACAGGGAAATATGAGTTAAAAAAAGCAACACTAAGTATCAAATATTATATTATTTGCTCCTCTCTTTTTAAAAATATATGCCCCAGCACACATAGGCAGAAGACAAACAAGAACTATGCTAACAGTTTGTAATAATTTTCTATATAGTGGGACGACAGGTGCTTCTCATTTCCTTCTTTACACTTTGTGAATAGTCCAAGTTTCTATCATGGCAGTGAACTGCTTTCCAGGTCACGAACTGCTCCTGTGGTGAGTGGGTGCAGCTGTGGAGTAAGTGACCCAGAGAACACGGCCGGAAGAGTCCAGCGCAGTGTTTCAGAAGACGCCACTTCGGGACCCTGCCATCGAGGAGGTACTGAATGCCTTGGCTGCTGCTGAAATTAGGGGGTCCAAAAGAGTAAATCTCCCCTTCTCCTTAGTGGTCCACTTTGGGCATCACAAGATGGAGGCTGGTAAAGTCATATAATGCCCACGCACAGCAGCTCACTGTGACCACACTGAAACACATCCTGTGTTCATTTCAGTAGAGGAGTCACCGAGCTGCCTCACCAAGTGTGAGCCTGCAGGTGGCCATCCCTACCCCACAGCAGCATATTTGTACAAATGTCTTTTACCCCCATGAGAAGGGCTCTTTCTTTGCTTGGACTACATCGTTTTACTGTAACAGAGGATTTACTGACCCCAACTAATGATTTTCTATCCTTTGGAATTAATAATCACACACCAGATCTCTAAGTACTCTGCTGACACAGAAATTTTTTTACACAATAAATGCTTTGAACCACGCAAACACAGGAGTTTCTCTACCTTAGGTGAGAACAAAGGTCAGTCAAGGCCAATCCTACAGTTCACTGGTGTGAAGAAATGCCCTGAACTGAGACAAAGCGCGTGTTTCCTTGATTCACCCCAACTGGAGACGTTTAGAGTGATATCCTCAGACTGTCACCATTTGTCTAAGAACAGCCCCTCACCTACCAGAGGGGCAGACTCCCACACCTGGCTGGCATTACAGAACCCACCGTCCCTCTCATGCCATCGCTGCTGGGCTGTGAGCAGACCCCTGGCCCGATTATTCGCCCCCCTGGCGTTAAGAACTAGAATTTATAATACTCTTCATCTCTGCTGGCCATCTGAAGCATGGATCCATAAACTCTGCAGCCATAGCCCAGCCAGGTACTTAGTAAAGCAGGCATAAATCTGGAGAAAGCAGGGACACAAGAAGGCAGCGAGCATAGAGAGAAGCTTGAGTGAGGCCTTTTTAGAACCTACTAGGTTGGTAGGTCCTGGCAACAGTCCCTATGAGGTCAGTTCTCAGGCTGTACAAACTACTATGTTAGTCTTCCGATTCCCCCTTTCTTTAGCTCGAATGCAGTTTTGTGACTTACATACAAAGGAGTCTTGAATAAAGAACCTAAAATATAAATT
>PVJO010014737.1:0-47257 GCA_004026905.1 Hystrix cristata | reverse complement strand
GTTTTGGTTTTGGCTTTTTTTTGGTGTTGGGGATCGAATTCAGGCCCTTGTGCTTATAATGTTTTTGTTTTTGTTTTTGTTTTGTTGAGACAAGGTCTCACAATGTAGTTCAGGCTGGCCTTGAACTCACTGTGTAGTATAGACTGGCCTTAAACTTGCAGTGACCCTCTGGCTTCAGCCTCCCAAGTGCTGGGACTATACAGGTATGCACCACCACACCTGGCATTTAGTGCTATCTTAATAACACATTTTCCATCAAAAACTGTTTTGTTTTGGGGGTTTTTTTGAGACAGGGTGTCGCTATGTAGTTCAGCCTGGCCTTGAACTCACTGGGTAGCCCAGGCTGGCCTTGAAGTCCTCGTAATCCTCATAATCCTCCGGCCTCAGCCTCCCAAGTATTGGGATTACAGCATGCTCCACTAAAAACTTTTTTTTTTTTTTTTTGGTGCTGGAGATGGAACTCAGGGCCTTGTGCTTGCAAGGCAAGCACTCTAACCACTGAGCCAAATCCCCAGCCCCTAAAAACTATTTTTTTAAAAAGAATTTAAAGGCTGGGGATTTAGCTCAGTGGTTAGAGTACTTGCCAACAAGCACAAGGACCTGAGTTCGATCCCTGGCACCGAAAATAATAATAATGATGACGATGATGATAATTTAAAAAAAGAAATTTTTAAAAAAGAATTTAAAGGGGGCTGGGGATTTAGCTCAGCGGTTAAAGTGCTTGCCTTGCAAGCACAAGGACCCGAGTTCGATCCCCAGCACCAAAAAAAAAAAAAGTTCAAAAAAGAATTTAAAGTAACTGGGTGTGGTAGCACATGCCTACAATCCCAGCACTGTGGAAGACTGAGGCAGGAAGATTGCAGGTTGGAGCCAGCCTGGGAAACCTAGCCACTTAACCAGACTCTGTCTCAAAATATATTACAAAGGGCTTGGGATGTAGCTTAGTGTGGGTTCAATCTCCTGTACCAAAAAATATTTCAAAGTAAACCTACAGTCAGGAGAGTGGTTATGTATGGGGAAGGGAAAAAGGATCTAGGTAATGGCAGTGCTTTTCTTGGTGTGTGTGGATCCTGGCTGTGTGGATCAATACCTATTAATTAATTATGGTGCTGTACATTGGTATTCTGTGTACTGTTTTGTGTACGTGTTGAAGTTAAGACATGGTCAAACTGTTCGTTGGTGCGGGTTAGTGGTTACTTTGAGAAGGGAAAGGATGAGAGGGAGGATTTCAGCTTTATGTGTGGCCTTGTGTGTTAAGGCAGAGACCTCATGCTCAGAAAGGCAGAGTGCTGAAGGGGCCTGGTGGCCTCCTGGACCATGTGCTCTGGTCTGTGTGCAGGGACCCAGGCCCAGCTCAGCACTGTGTTGCAGGCAGCCTTCTTGATAAGGAGCAGTTCAAGAGCATGTGCCTTGGTTGGTGGGTATATAGGGGAATTTTTAAGTTTTCTTCGATATATGTGAGATGGTTCATAAGTCTTTTTTCTTCTGATGCTGGGGATGAAACCCAAGGCCTCACACGTGCTAAGCCTGTGCTTTACCACTGAGCTAACACCCTCGGCCTGTAAAGTGTTTTTAAAAACTTCAGCACAGGACTGAGCCCCCAGACCTTAGCTTCCAGTCGTGGCCCTGCTGGCTGAGGCCTCTTCCTACCCCAAAGCTCCCCTACCTTGGCCCTGCCCGCAGGGTCTTAGATTCCCAGCACCAGTAGGCAGGGGCCATGGCCTGGAGTGTGCCCACACCAGGGCTGGGGTGGTGGCCTCACTCAGGCCACCTGTTGTTGGTGCCGCACCTGAGCTCCTGCACAAGCTGGCACTGCTGTGCCGCCAAGGCTGCCCGGACGTGCCGCTTAGGTCCTGGGCAGACTCACGTGAGGCACCGAACCGGGCCCAGGGCCGCTGCACATGGGCACAGAGCAGCTGGACCGGGCAGCCTCCCAGATGGAGATTGGCAAAGAGGCTGCTGGTACCGGCAGGTGCAGTGGCATCCGGAGACCACTCACGGCACATGTGCCATGGATGAAGCTGTGCTTCCGGCACAGCCAGCGGGAGGGCCTGGGCGGTGGTGTCCCCCAAGGCCCCCCAGTGTTGTGGAGAGGCCAGAGAGGAATCCTGAGGCTCATGTACACTGCTAGGGATGGGCAGGGCAGGGAGAGTAGCCAGAGAGAGGAGAGGAGGACCTGGAAAAGCACAGGTGGCCTACAGGAGGGTATGGTCCCATAGATGTGCCTGGCACAGGGTGAGAGGACCTCACATTGGACTTCATGTCTCATTCAAGGCTTTCTTCCTCCCAAAGCCACTGGGCCTCCTGAAGTCAGAGTCTGGACATGGCAGAAGCAGACACAGACAATATGTGGGTGGTTGTTCCAAAGAATAAACATAAAAAGTGTTACAGATAAAGTTCTCTCTTATGGTCCTTTGGTTTCACCAGCTTCTTTTTACTTCTGATTGTAAAGCTGGGGATAATTTTGATTGTACTGGTTTCTCAGTTCCACTTATTATAGTATAGGTCAAGCTGAATTAACCTTAAGGCAGATTTAGTATTTAGAAAATGCTTCTGCAGACAGAATTGTCCTTTGCTATATGTATAAAGATGTTATATAGCCAGGTGTGGTGGTACATACCTGTAATCCCAGCACTCTGGGGGGCTGGGGCAGGAGGATGGCAAGTTGAAGCCCAGCCTGGGCAATTTAGGGACTTAATGAGACTCTGTCTGTGAATAAAAAAGAGCTGGGGATGTAGCTCAGTGCGAAGGGGGCCTGATTTTGATTCCCAGTACTGGAGGAAGAAAAAAAATTGCCCCAATTCATTGTTTTTCCTAATGAGCAAATCATGGTTTTGTGGGATAATTTCGTTTTTTGTTTTTTAGGGGTTTTTTCGGTGCTGGGGATTGAACTCAGGGTCTTACGCTTGCTAGGCAAGCACTGTACCACTTGAGCTGAATCTCCAGCCCCTTGTGGGATAATTTCATGATCAAATTGCCTTGGATTTTGAATTCTCTTCAGCCTTTACCTATTTGAGTTGGAGAGGTCATCTGTTCTGCAAAGTTTATGTTTAGACTCAGAGCAAAAGTGAAATCACTGGTTGAGAGCAAGTGCTTTATATGTAGGAAAAGTCGCACAAACGTGAGGTAAACAGGGACCCAGAAGGGTTTGTGTGTTGCTCCATGGAATATGCAGAGCTTAGTATCAGCAGCTGCCTCTGTGGTCGAGAAGACAGACCTGGTTAGGGAAATCTCAGTGTGTCTCGCCAAGATTTCAGTTGCAGTCTGTTTACCATAACACAGGAGAGCGAGGTAGGTAGTTGGTAAAAACGTCTTAAAACCAGGCATGGTGGCACATGCCTGTAATCATAGCACTGGGGAGGCTGAGGCAGAAGGATTGCTGTGAGTTCAAGGCTAGCCTGGTCTACATAGTGAGGACCTGTCTCAAAAAAAAAAAAAAAGTCCAGAAATGAGTGAAGAATTTTAAAAAGACCTGAAACCATTAGAATTAATTGTAGCCGCAGACCTGCAATATGGCCCAAAGATAGCACTTTGCTTAATGTTAACATTTCTTTTCTTGCCTGTGAGTGTGTGTGTGGCTGGGGATGGAGCCCAGAGCCTCTTGCATGCTACGCAAGTGTACCTGAGCTCTATCCCTACCCTTTGCCTGTGATTCTTTTAATAGTAATTCTTCGTACAAAAGAAAGTGTTGTAGGGTTGGGGATTTAGCTCAGTGGTAGAGTGCTTGCCTAGCAAGCACAAGGCCCTGAGTTCGATCCCCAGCAGCACCACCAGCCCCCCAAAAAAGAAAAGAAAGTGTTGTAGCCAGTTGTGGCGTATACTTGTAATCCCAGCACTGGGGAGACAGAGGCAGGAGGACCGTGGTTCAAGACCATGTCTCAAAACAAAAAAAGGTGTTGTCTATTTTTTTTTATTCTGGTATAACTAAAAAATAATAAAACTGATTGTCATATAGTAAGGAGGTCAGTTGTCTGACGGTTGTATTTTCTCCTAGCCCACTTTCTGCTTCTAAAATGTTTAATATTTCTTCCAGTATACCCTGGGCTTTGGCATTATTCATATTCTCTTCTGCAGAAGAGAAAAGAATTTTCATTTGTTTGTTTTCTTTGCAATACTAGGAATTGAACCCAGGGCCTACACACTGAACTGCATCACCAGCACTTTTTAAATTTTTTATTTGGAGCCAGGGTCTCGCTAAATTGCCTAGGCAAGATGAGAACTTGCAGTCCTCCTGCCTCAGCCTCCCAGAGTGCAGGGCTCGCAGACATGTGCCACTAGGCCTAACTTTTTTTTCCTTTTTTAACGTGTTTTCATGAACACTTCTTTGTTCCTCCAGCTGAGGAACATATCCCAGGGCTTGGATATGTTAAGCTTTGCAACAAGATCATCTTGAAGACATTTATTTTCGGTTGATTAGTCAGGAGTAGAAATTAATTGAAGATTTGCAGGAAAAAAAAACCCCAACTATTTTATCTTCTGCCAGTAGAGCTTTCATTGTAAGCCTTCCTTCCTGTGACATGTGAATGGCCCTGATCTCCTTTTTCTCCATTTCTTCCGCAGCATTACCAGGACTATGACAAGCCCGAGGTATGTCGAGGCAGACTGCTGTGCATGAGTCCCTCTCCCCGCAATTAGGACTCCGGGCCCTGAGGGGAGATCCAGGGCATCCTGTGCCACCACAGCCGAGTGAAGGCCCCGTGCTGGCCACAGCAGGGCCACTAGCTGGAGCGGTTCTACTTCAGACTGTCAGCTGGGCACGGCGGTGAGAGCCTGTGATCCCAGGAGGCTGAGGCAGGAGGCAGATGAGCACAAATTCAAGGCCAGCCTGGGCCATATAGTGTGAGCCCTTGTCTCTCAAAAAAAAAACCTGTCAAGGGTTCTTTTTTTTCTGATTTTTTTTTTTTTTAATTTAAGAGTCTTGTTTTTTCTTTTTTTATTAGTACATGTTTGTAGTACATAATTACATTTATCATGGGAAAGTGGTACATGTATGTAACACATTTTATTCTTTTTCATCCCTTTCCCTTCCCATTTGCAAAAGACCTGTTTCTATTTTCTTCGTCAGTTCTCTTTTTAATAAATTATTCTCTTTTTAAATCCCTTTTCCCTTCCTTCCCTCCCTCTCCATCTCTTGTTCCCTTTCCCAGTTGAAAAAAATCTGTGTACTTCCTATTTATCTTTTATCTTCCTATTCGCTCTTTATTTATGTTTGGATTTCTCATATAAGAGAAATCATGCAATGTTTGAGCTTGTGTTTGTGATTTATTTCACTTAACATAATGGTCTCAGGATGCATCCATTTTCCTACAGATGACTCAAGTTTTTGTTTTGTTTTGTTTTTTTCAGATGACTCAAGTGTATCCTTCTTTATGGCAGAGTAGTACTCCGTTGTGTATAAGTACCACATTTTCTTTATCCATTCATCTGTTGATGGACATATAGGTGCCTCCAAAAGTTAGCTATTATGAATTGTGTTGCTATAAGCATCACTATAATATGATGCCTGTAACTCTTGGGAAGATTCCTAGAAGGGAAATAACTGGGTGAAATGGAAGTTCTAGTTTTAGGTGGGTTTTTTGTTTATTTGTTTATTTTTTGTTTTTGTTACACTGAGGCCGGATCTCACTATGTAGTCTGGTCTGGCCTTGAACTCTCTGTATGGGCCAGGCTGGCCTGGAACTTGCAGCAATCCTCCTGCCTCAGCCTCCCAAATGCTGGGATTACAGGTGTGTGCCACCACACCCAGCTAGTTTCAGTTTTTTGAGGAATCCCTGCGCTGATTCCATAGTGGTTGTACCAGTTTACATTCCACCAGCAATGTAGAAAGGCTCCTTTTCCCCTGCAGCCTTGCCAGCATTTGTTACTATTTTATTTCCTGATGATGGTCATTCTTTGTGGAGTGAGTTGGAATCTCAGTGTTGTTTTAATTTACATTTCTCTGATGGCCAGCGATGTTGAACATTTTCCTCATGTATTTATTGGCCACCTGTACTTCTGAGAAGTGTCTGTTCATTTTGGTTGGCTTCCCCCCCCCCTTTTTTTGTTTGCCATTTTTTGGTTAGGTCTTTTACTGAAAGGATAATTTTTTTGTTTCTTCTCTGATTTTGATCTCCAGGAGTCAGGCTCTGGAAGTGCACAAAATGAAGGCTCGTCTTCCTTTGACCAAGTCATCAAAGAGGTGAGATAGAGTACCCCCTGCCGACCCTGGCACTAGGCTGTGCCACCTCTGTAGGGTCAGGCTGTAAGGCCGGCGCCTCCCTGTCTGTCCGCAAGCAAAACTGAGCCTTTGATTCAAATTGGGCTTTAGAGGGAGGTGGGAAGGGAGGAAACACTCTCATGTATACTAGACAGTGACAGCGGAACAGTAGGGACTGCCGACCACCTGGGCTCGGTGTGGCCCCAGTGGCCACCTTATGCTCTCTGTCCCTGGCAGGCTGCTGCTTTGGATGGCATGTGACACATCCACAGAGGCACAAGCTGCGCCACGAAGTCCTGGGTCCCACTGCAGTTTTCCAGGCCTAGTCTGTCCTCAGAGCACTGTGGGAACTGGAAGTGGTACGGGGGGGGGCAGCAATGAGCGGGACCACGGTGCAGTGTGTGCACATCCCCCATGGCACAGGGAGTCACTGTTTTACTGGTTGTTTGAGACAGGGTCTCGCTGTGTAAGGCTGGCTTAGTACTCACTATGTAGTCCAGACTGACCTCAAACTTGCAGCAATCCTCCTGCCTCAGCCTCTTGAGTGCTGGGATCACAGGTTTGTGCCACTGCATCCAGCAAGAAAAACAAATCATAACAAATTAGATTTTCTCACACTTAGGGCCTAAAAAAGACAGGAGCAGCACTTGCTGTTGGAATAGGTACAATTTAAAGAGACTCATTTTGCCCACACTTTTTGGGGGTAGGGGAGAGTTGGGCAGAGTTTGTTTATTGACTTGTCCGTTACTGGTGTATATTTACAGACTAGTAGGTTTTATTTCACCATATTCGTACGTGGACTTAAAATGCTTTGATCTTGTCTCCTCCCAGTAGTTTGCTCCCTCTTTTCTCCCCCACCCCCTCATTTTATCTTTAAAACTGAAGAGGTTTTTGAGCTAGGCATGGTGGTGTGGTAATTCTAGTACTCAGAAGGCAGAGGCAGGAGGATTACAAATTGGAACCCAGCCTGGGCAACTTAGTGAGACACTATCCCAAAATAAAAGATGGGCAGAGGATGTAGCTCAGTGTAAAGGCCCTGTGTTCAGTCCCCATACTACAAAAGTAAATAAATGAGTTAGTTAAAATAGGGCTGGGGCAAGGCTCTGAATTCAGTCCCTAGTGGTAAAAAAAAAAAAAAAGGCTGGGCTTTCAGCAGTAGGCATTTGGTGTTTTCTCAGCTGTGGCTCACCACCCCGTCCCAGCCTGTCAGCACTGCTGGCACTGTGGGCTGAGGGGTGTGTGAGATGGGAGATTGCGGGCATGTTGAAGGTGGGTATGAGGGACAAAGCTGTAGCGGCGGTACAGCCCAGGACCTACGTCCAAGCATCACTGTGATTCCCTTCCCTCTTACAGAGCTCTGGATAGGAGGTGAACTAGGGTAGTTGGAGTGGATCGGAGAGCGTCCACACCTGTGTCTCTGTGAGATGGGGGTACAGACTCCGGGACCAGGCTGCTCCAAAACTACTCAGCCACAGCGGTGCCTGATATGTGTGCAGCCTGCCGTCTGCCCTGGCAGCTCACCACTGCGTTTCCTTGTGTTCCGAGGTGTGGAACTGAGAACAACAGAAACCTGCCTTGAGAAGCTGCTGAGCAGTGACTAGCGGACTATCAGGATCTGTGGCCGAGCGTCACACGGACCCCATTCATCTGGTCCTCTGGCTCAGGGCAGGAGGGCTGTGTGTCCCTCTCTTACCTGCACTGCAGGGCCACTGCATTCCTTTTCACCAGGGTTTAAGTGTCATTTATTCATTGTTTCTAGACAACCCGAGAGATGATTGCTCGTTCTGCTGCTACCCTCATCACACACCCCTTCCACGGTACGTTTGCCGCTGGTGACTGGAGTCTGCTGCCTCACCCTCCTGCTGTAGCTTTGTCTCTCCTGGCCATTTAGATGGGCTGGCCCAGGAGCTGAGGAAAGTGCTGGGCCTGCTTTCTTATTTTTTTTTGTTGCACTGGAGATTGAACCCAGGGCCTTTGCACTGAGCTACATCCCCAGCCCTTTTTAACATTTGAGACAGTCTTGCTAAATTGCCAGGGGGGCTCAAACTCAAGGTCCTGCCTCAGCCTCCCAGAGTACTGGGATTATAGGTGTGTGCCAGTGCACCTGCTTGTGGTTTTTGATTGCTTGCTTATTTTGTCTTTTCTCCAATTTTTGCAGATAGCAGAGTGTCCTTGGGTGGAAATCCCCCCATTCCCCTTGTAAGGGTATCACAGTCTTTTCCATCACAGTTTATGAGTCTCTCCTCCGTTCTACAGTAATCACTCTGCGATCGATGGTGCAGTTCATAGGAAGAGAATCCAAGTACTGGTGAGTGAACTCAGTCCTTGCAAAGCTCCCTGAAGCTGCCGTGGCTAGTGTGCTGTCTCTGTACGCCACGTGGCCTTCACTGAACAGTCCGCAAGGGCAGAGCTTCGACCCTCACAGAAAGCAGAACAGGAGAAAACGGGCTGGGCGGGTGGAGAGGGCGCCCGCCCAGGCCCCGCACACCATGCTGCGTGCCCCTCAGTGGCGGTGTTTGCCCTTTGAGGAGGAGCGTGAGGGTCTGGGAAGGAGCGGGTGCCGCGCATCTGCCCCGTCGGAAGTGGGCTGCTGGGCTTGTATGGCCCCAGGGTCTCAGCGCCCGTCCCCTTTCTCCTGTGTACGCAGTGGGCTCTGCGACTCCATAGTGACCATCTACCGAGAGGAAGGCATCCTGGGATTCTTCGCGTGAGTACTTGTCTCCCTCTGCACGCGGGCTTTGTGTGAGTGGAAGAGCTGGCCTGAGAATCCAGCAGGGCTCTTCACTGGGCCCCGAGAAATGCGCTCCCTGCTTTACTTCATGCCGAGCTCCGTTTACAGCCCTTCCAGCGCAGACTCCTTGCCATAGAAATTCCGAACCTTAGCCAGGCGTACTGGTACATGCCTAGCGGCCCAGTTACTCAGGACGCTGAGGCAGGCAGACTCCAAGTTCAAGGCAAGTCTAGGCAACTTAGTGAGACCCTATCTGAAAATTTAAAAAATAAAAGAGCTAGGGTGTATTCAGTTAATAAAACAAGGAAGCTTAATTTTGAAAAATGGGAAAATTGTGTTCCCATATATATTTCCCTATCCTGAGAGAATAAAGTTTGGCAAGGCTGAAACGTACTTTCGAAGAACTTGGTCTGCTGACAAAACTCGGAAGCTGTGCGTGGTGGGTGCTCGTGTAATCCCAGCTCTGAGGCAGGAGATCGCAAGTGTGCGGCCAACTTGGTAAGACCATGTTTCAAAGAAAGGAAAAGAGCCAGGCTGCGGCTTAATGGTAGAGTGCTCGCCTAGCACACGTGAGGCCGCAGGTTCAATCCCCAGTACTGCAAACACAGAAACTTGGCATTATTCACTGAATTGTCCGCTTTAATTGCAGACTGCTTCCACATACTTGAATGTTTTTTCTTACAGTGCTGGGAATCAGACCCTCAGCTTGCACGCACTAAGCACATGCTTCACTGGACGTGTTTTGAGTATCGGATAGTCTGGGCAGCATGCAGGACGGCTAGCATGAGTCTCGTTGTTAGAGACTGAGACAGCATTAGCCAGGTGTGATGGTGCCCGCCTGTGATCCCAGCACTTTGGGAGGTGAGGCAGGAGAATGGCAAGTTCAAGCTCAACCTGGGCAACTTACCAGCTGCCTCAAAATTAAAAGAAAAATGGGGGCTCCTGGGGATGAGGTTCACTGTGAAGGACCTGGTTTCAGACTCTGGTCCAAAAGACAGTGATGTAGGCCACCTGTCACATGCTGATGAATGGAGGGCTGGACTTGACCCGCTCTTCAGTCTGCATGGTAGTGACTGCTCTTGCCATGGCTCTGTCTGCCTCACTCCCCATCTCTAGAAACAGTGCTTTACCACTGAACTACATTCCCAGCCCTTTGTAATTTTTTTATTTTTGGACAGTCTAAGTTGCCCAGGTACAATTCAAACTCGCAATCTTGTGCTCACTTGTGCACCGCCATGTCCGCCTTGGAAACATGTTTTTGATGTCCTGCATCTCTGTGTTTGAACCATTGTCTTTTGTCCTGCCAAACCTGGGTATCAGATAGTTTAGTAAAGTCATTTAAGTCTCTTCTACAAAGCACCTTCCATGTCTTGGGCCTTGCTGCTTGTAAGCATGAATAGTAGAGTAACCGCTGACTATAGTCCAGAGAATGTAGCTGACCTGCGTTTTCAGAGCAGCCAGCCACAAGGACAGCTGTGTTCATCAGGCGAGCGGGGGTGAGATCTGGACGCAGGGGTTGGACATCTGTCCTATCCCTGCGGATGTTTTGAAATAGAGCACTTTGAATGACTGCTGAGGGGATCACCTTTTGATGGTGATACTGTTTGGTTCTTAGCATCATTGTCTCTTCACTAGGGGTCTGATTCCTCGCCTGCTGGGGGACATCATTTCTTTGTGGCTCTGTAACTCGCTGGCCTACCTCGTCAATACCTACGCACTGGACAGCGGGGTAGGTGTGGTGGTGTGAGGGGCTCACACGGGCTCTGCGCCTCCATCCTGAGGCTGCTTTGCCGGACTGAATATGATGGAGGCTGAAGTGATGAGACGCGTGCTCAGAGGCTGAAGAGGGGTAATCTGTGCCACCAGCTGCAGAGGTGGGACTGACAGAGTCCCTAAGTGTGATAGGGACTGAGCCCCTCCAGTTTCAGGTGTGGTGGCTCACTCCTGTCATCCCAGTGCTCAGGAGGCCAAGGCAGGAGGATCCCAGAAGTTCAAAGTCAGCCTGGGCTGTATAGCAAGTTCAAAGCCAGCCTGAACTACATACTGAGACCCTGTTCTAAAAAATTTCTTGTTACTACCCGATTTATTTATTTATTTATTTATTTATTTATTTATTTTGGAGTTGAGGATCGAACTCAGGGCCTTGTGCTTGCAAGGCAAGCACTCTAACCGCTGAGCTAAATCCCCAGCCAAGTTGCTACCCTGTAGAGCACACAGTGAAACAGAGGACAGCTTTATGCCATGTCCGGGGTTTTCTGTTCTTAGTTACTTTTCCATTGCTGGAATAAAATACCCAACAACCCACAATTTAAAGGAGGAGGATTATTTGAGCTCACAGTTTCAGTCCACGTTCATGGGCTCTGGGCTCCAAGGCAGACAGGATGGCAGGGGCCTGACATTGTAGGGGAGTGGGGGAGTTGCTCGACTCAGGGTGGCCAGGAGGCAGAGAGGAGGAGGGGCAGGACCGCCTCTTCCAGCCAGGCCCCACCTGCTGACTGCATGCTCTCCTGTGAGGGAATCCACTGATGCCTACTGCAACCCCAGGATCCAGTCACCTTCCAGAGCCCCATATTTGAATACAGGAGATTTGGGGGATATTCTAGGTCTGAACCCTAAAAATCTGTAATCTAGAGTGTTAGGGGAAGCTCCAGCTTTCCAGAGAGTTTTTGAGAGCTGGCCTTTCCCCGAAGCTATTCCTGCGCCTGTGCACCGTGGGCAGGGTATCTCCACGCACAGCCTCGGGCTCTGCTGAGTGTGCGGCCAAAACTTGCTGTGTGCCGAGCTGGGGCAGTGTCTCTTGGATATCTGTAAATAGAGTTTTGTAGGAAATACATTTCTAAAATATGGAAAACATTTTACCCATCTCATTTTTCTTTTGTTGTTGAAATACTGAAGCTGTTAGATTCATACCTAAACCGTCCTACTGCTATACAAATTTCTCAGTTATGGATTAAGTTGATCATTTTCATTGCTGGCTTTTTATGCTTATAACCAGTATTTGATGTTTTATCCTCAAGATTAATTTTCAGGAGTTGGGTGCAGTGGCAGATGCCTGTAATCCCAGCTCTTAGGAGGCTGAGGCAGGATGATTGCTGAGAGCTTAAGGCCAACCTGGACCACATAGCAAGATCCTGTCTCAAAAAAAAAAAATTCAAGCCATCAAAGAAACAGAATTTAGAAATAGAATATATTACTATGCATGTGGGGGGTTAATATTGGCTTTTTTTTTTTTTTTTTTGGGTGCTGGGGATCAAACTCAGGACCTTGTGCTTGGTAGGCAAGCACTTTAACCACTGAGCTAAATCCCCAGCCCTGGTTTAATTTTTTTATTACATTCTCACAGAGGCTCTTTTCCTGTTTCAGGTTTCTACCATGAACGAAATGAAAAGTTATTCCCAAGCTGTCACAGGAGTGAGTTTTTATAATTCTCTTAACCTTCTAGGAATGGTGGTCTTTTTTCTAAAGTGTAGCTCGTAGCCAGGTATGGTGGCACTTACGAAGGCTGAGGCAGGAGGATGGCAGGTTTGAGTCCCCGGGAAGACAGGCACACACCACCATGCCCAGCTAATCATTGAGTAGTTTCCGTTGTCTTCGGAAGCGTGCTCCTGTTTTCTTGTTTAGAAATACTTTCTTTCTCTTAGTTTTTTTTTCTCCAAAATGATACAGTTCAGTTTTATTTGAATAAAGACTTGGTCCTAGATAAGAGAAGTCTTTTGCCCTTTTGTTAAAATGTTGGATGTAGGCCAGGTGTGCCAGTATAAGCCTTTAACACCAGCTGCTCCGGGACTGAAGCAGGATTGCAAACTGGAGCCCAGGCTCATCAATTCGATGAGGCCCTGGCCCAAAATAAAATACTAGCTGGTAAAAGGTTTTACAAAGACCTGAGGATGTGGCTTGGCGCCAAGGCCCTGAGTTCGGGGTCAGTCCTGACAGGACAGCGCCATGGGTGTATTACAGGCAGGCGTGGCAGGGTACTGGAACTGCAGGGCCCTGGCCTCCCTGGCCTTGGGGAGGGGCCTATAACTGCACTGCCTGTCTTGTCCCCAGTTCTTCGCCAGCATGCTCACCTACCCCTTCGTGCTCGTGTCCAACCTTATGGCTGTCAACAACTGTGGGTGAGTTCTCTGCGAGCTTCTCCTCCAGGGGCGGGGTGGGAGCTGGGCTAGAGCTCCTGGGAGGAGCGCGGAGGGCAAAGCACCAAGCCAAGGACAGTTGGTGCTTTAGAGAAAGCAGCACCCATTTCTGTTTGTAGGCAGCTGCCTCATGGCCTCTTCCAGAATAGAAAGGTGCAAGTAACATTTCTGAAGTGTTTACATGCATTTTTAAAATTAATATGCAGTCACCAGTAGCATAGGTCCTAGACTCAAAATGGCAACATCATTACACACCTTCGAGTCTATGTATTTTTTAGGACCATGATGGAAGGTATGTCAGGGATCGAGCAGCAACTTGTCCGTTTTCCTTCTAGGAGAAAGTTTTCCTAAAGTGAAGTAGATGTCACCATTCTCAGACAGGAAGTGAGGTGATGGCGTGAATTGGGGCAAGTCTGCCCACCACGCCTCCCTCTGTCCTTCCTGATTTCCAGCTTGGGCCTGGAGGCTGAGAAGGACACAGCGCTCTTGTTTCCAAAGGGCTTTTCTAGGGCAGTGACAGTGGGGCCCTCCAAGTGGGAGCGCGTGGTCCACAGGATTCCGATCTGGTGGTGTGGCTCGCTCTGTGTGAGCAGCAGTTGGTTTTTAAATTGTGACTCTGTAATTGCTGTGCACTAGGGTTTCATTTTTCCGCTAATAAGGCATAAGTAGAAGGATGAGGTCTTGTTGATTCGAAATGTGAAGATGCAGGGAAATCCCCTTGGGATGTTTGCCCTTCCTCTCTAGTGTCATTTGTTTCATTAGAACTAAAACTACCCAATAAATAGAAAATAGAACTAACACTGCCCCTCAGAGAGTCTTGCAGCAGGGCTGCCTGTTGTCACGGGGTCACCAGACTGAGAGCCCTGTGTTGCCGTGGACATGAACAGCTGTCTTTTCTCTCCTCCAGGCTTGCTGGTGGGTCCCCTCCCTACTGCCCCATCTACACGTCCTGGATAGACTGCTGGTGCATGCTACAGAAGGAGGTACTACTCTCCCTCTCTGTTGGGTGATTTGATTTACTGTGGTGCTGGCGATCGAACACGGCCTGTGCACTGAGCTGCACCCCCCACACCACCTTGAGGCAGCGTCTTCCTAAACTGTCCAAGCCAGGCTCAAATTTGGGATCCTCCTGTCTCAGCCTCTCAGAGCACTGAGAGTGCAGGCCTGCGCCACCACGCCTGGCTTCTCTTTCGGTTCTGGTTTGGTTTTCCTCAGTAATGCCTGTGGAGCCCCAGGTTAGCTCTGGTACTTGCCCTTGAACTGCTAGTGATGGTCCCCTTTACAGTGCATCTCTCTCTCTCTGGCAGAGGGGTGAGCAGTGGTGCTTAGAAAACATCTGCAGGAGCACAGAAGGAAGAGTCACTAGACGTGATCTGGAGCCATTTGGGTGCACACCTATAATCCCAGCAATTGGAGGCTGAGGCAGGAGGATCACCTCGAGTTTGAGGCCAGCTGAGCTACATAAAGTGACACTGTCATTAAAAAAAACCATGCACACCCCCCCAACAAAATAAATAGGACCCAGGAAGAGAATTATCCTAGTTGTTTGACTAACATCCTTGATTTCAGACTTGTTTTCACATTTACTTTGATTTTGTTTTTGTTTTATTTTGTTTTTTGAGGTGGGGTCTCTCTGTGCAGCCCAGGCTGGCCTTGAGCTGTGGGAACCCTCACCGCTGTGGCGCTGCAGACGTTGAGCCACGCCCAGCCCTGGAGCAGACTCCTGTGTGCTGGGGTTTCCCACAGCTTGGATGAGGGACTCTGGGACAGATGTGGGTGCAGGGCCATGACCGCTAAGCATCATCAGTGTGTGATCTGCGGGCTGGGGCCTGGTCTGTTGTTGCTGAGGGGCACCGGTGCTCAGTCTGGCACTGCAGGAGCACGCCAGGACTGTATTGAGTTGGGTCACTTAGAGTGGCCATTAGAGCAGAGTGTTTTCGAGTGGGATGCGCTTTCTGAAGCACTGCCGGGGAAGTGTAGAAAGGAGCTCTTTGTGGCTCCTTCCATCGCACAGTAGCCGTGTAACAAAGGCCTTTGTGCACAGAGCCTGGCTGTGGGGCCCGAGTCTGCTCTGCAGATCTGACCTGGACCCTGAGGGACTTCCCTGTTTGCCTACTGTGGCCATCTGGGTTTCTTCATCATTGTTTTTTGGTTTTTTGGTTTGTTGTGTTTTTTTTTTTTTTGAGACAGGGTCTCACTGTGTAGTCCAGGCTGGCCTTGAACTCACTGTGGAGCCCAGGCTGGCCTCAAACTCCTAGTGATCCTCCTGCCTCAGCCTCCCCAGTGCTGGGATCACAGGCATGCACCACCACAGCCACACATCTGGTTTCCTTCTGAGCTTTACACTGTTGTGAACAGTCTCCTGGAGGGATCCTCACTTAAAAGAAACGTGGCCTCTTGGCCTACTCTCTCATTAACCACCTACATTTGGAAGGAAGTAGGTAGGAGTGGAGAAGGTGTCAGACCCAGGATTACCTAGAGAAGTTCATCCCAGAGGTGCTGGAGACGGCGGCGGCCCAGGACTGGGCCAGTGGATGAGACGGTGCGCTCCAGAGCTCCCTAGCGGACTCGGTGAGCCCATGAGGACATAGTGCCCTGCCACCCGCTTCACCTGCCAGGAAGCCAGGCTGAGAACGAATGGCACCAGTTCCAAGCCCCAGGATCTGACAGCCCTGCAGGGAGCTGCGATTTACACATGGGCTCTCTGGAGTCTGCTTAGTTGCACTCAGCATTCTTTAATTTTTTTTTCTTAATTGTAAACATCTTTGTTTTGTTTTTGTTTTTTTAAATACAGGGTCTCGCTGTGTAGTGCAGGAGTACAGGCTGGCCTGGAACTCATGGTGGTCCTCCTGCCTCAGCCTCCTGAGGGCTAGGATTCAGGTGTGCACTACCACACCCGACTTTTCATTGTAAGATTAAATTCTCCTTAGAAACCTGACATTTCATTAAGAAGATAAACAGTGGAGCATGTGCCTAAAAAAAGAAGAAAAAGCCTAGCACTTACTGGATATCTGCCTTGGGGTTTTTTTTTTTTTTTTTTTTTTTTTTTTTTTTTTTTTTTTTTTTTTTTTTTTTTTTTTTTTTTTTTTTTTTTTTTTTTTTTTTTTTTTTTTTTTTGGGCATTGTTTCATTTAATCACCCAGCTAGCAAGGTGGGAAATCCCAACTCCAGAATGGACACGCTGAGTAAGAAATTGTCAGCTGGGTGTGGCAGTACACCCCTAGAATCCCAGCATTCTGGAGGCTGAGGCAGGATGATCACAAGTTCAAAGTCAGCCTGGAGAATTTAGCCACTTAGGAAGACCCAGTCACAAAATTAAAAAATGTAAAAGGGCTGGGGAATGTAGCTCAGTGCAGAGGCCTGGATTCAATCCCCAGTATTAACTACCCCTGCCCCCCCCCCAAAAGAACTCCCTGCCTTGTGGAGGAAGACAAGTTGTCATTAGTTCCACAGCAGCCCAGCCTGTCAGAGTGGAGGCCCTGCTGGGCGCTAAGAGTGCCACCCAGTGGTAGACAGCTTGCCTAGTGGGCACCAGGCCCAATTCCATCCCAGCAGCAAGAGAAAGTTCCTATTCCTGGTGCGGGCCGCCTCCGTCCCAGATCCTGGCCTTGTCTGCGTTTGGGGCCACCAGGCCACCTCTTCCCACCAGGCCTCATGCGTGTCGCTTTGCTGTCTTCCAGGGAAACATGAGCCGAGGAAACAGCCTGTTTTTCCGGAAGGTCCCCTTTGGGAAGACGTACTGCTGCGACCTGAGGATGTTGATCTGAAGACAAGGGGCAGGGGCAGTGACATTTCTGTAGTCCCAGACACACAGAATGATGGGAGAGAATGTTGATTTCTATTCAGTGTGGCGCAATTTTTTAATAATCACTCGATCTTGGGAAATGGAGGCCATTGGTGTCTGCCTTTCTGTTCTTTTTCCTAGAACAGCACCAACCCCTGATGCTCCCCACGGTGATGCGGAACTGGGACAGTGTTGCTCCATTTCTAGTTTTCCTTACGCAGAAAAGAGAAGTGTTGTCCTGCAGGCACAGGCAGGTCTTCATAAAAAGTAGAAGCCCCCGAGGTTCCCTTTCCTGAGGACCGCAGCGCCCCAAGCTCCTCTGGTCCTGTCCCTCGTGTCTTTTCGCAGGGCCCTGGGCTGCTAAGTGACAGGAGAAACGAGCCCCTCCATGTGGCATCCATGTTCTCGGTGTGTTACCTGCCGTAAAGGAAAACACCGACCAGCAAAAGAAAAGGATGGTTAGCAGACTCCGGACGGAAATCCAGTGGATTCTCCCTGGGGAAGTCTGCGTTTGCACTAAACTGTAAATTGACACCGCAGCCACAGCCGCAGCTCCCTCCTCTCAGCCCTGCGGGCCTCTGTGCTCATTGGCCTTTTGTCCCTTTTGTGTTGTTACTGCAGGAGGCAAAGGGTTTGCTTTTCACTCCTGAGGATGCTTCTGGTGACGCAGCCATCGTCCCCAGGGTCCCAGCACGCTGACCCCTCACATGTCACACTGTCAGTCAGGCACGTTACTACATCAGGGAGGAAGAACCCCTCGGGGAGGATGGTCCAGCCCCGCCAAGCTCCTGTCCATTCAGGCCACGTGAAAGCAGGCCGAGTGCTCTAGAGGCCACTCGCTGCCCTCGGTTCTGTGTGGACGGCGGGCGCCTCCGCAGCAGAGTCAGTTATTCTCGTCAGTATGAGCTGCATTTGTTTTAGTATAAGAATGTTTTCATTACCTACTTTTTTCTTCCAAAAACTCTTCCAGTAAAGCTGATCTAGGAAAAAAGCACCCTGTTTAGCCTGTGACTTGTGTGCTCCTGACCCGCCCACCTATCTTGGCCGAGAAGGGACCAAGCTACCACCAGGGGGCAGCAGGACCTCAGCTGTGCCTGTGCCCACCGCCTGGCAGAGACTGCCCAGGGCTGGGATCGCTGGGATCGGGCCGAATCTTGAGTTCTGCAATCCTGAGCCTGAGAGACCTGGAAAAAGCAGTGGTGCTTCCACAAAGGGGGACAGGATGAGAAGAACGCCCCTGGTGATGTAGTATGTTTCTTCATTTGGAAGGCTACCAGGAAAACTCCTTGGACCACAGCTCCCTGTTTCCGCTTAGACACTGAATGCCTCCCAACTGGGAAGGAGACTACTAGAAAAACAGCAACTGCGGAGGTTGCCCAGTTGAAGCCGGGTACGGTGGCGCACACCTGTGATCCTAGCACTTGGGAGGCTGAGGCAAGAGGATGTCTGTGGGTTTGAGGCCAATCTGGGCTACATAGTGAAACCACCCTGTCTCTAAATTTGTTTTTCGTGGGTTTTGTTTTTTGGTGTTTTTTTTTGTTTTTTTGTTTTTTTGTTTTGTGCTAGGGATCAAACTCAGGGCCTTGTACTATAACAACTGAGCTAAATCCCCAGGCCCTCTGTCTCAAAAAAAAACAAAGAGGCTGGGGATTTAGCTCAGTGGTTAGAGTGCTTGGCTAGCAAGCTCAAGGCCTGAGTTTGATCCCTGGCACCAGAAAAAAAAAAAAAAAATTGCCGAGTCTGGTGCGTTTATAGGTCATTTAACCACCATGTCTTTTCACCCCTGTCACTTAATTCGTGTAGCTCTGGCCCTGGTGACAGTCACCAACATCTGCCACCCTCTCTGCACGCAGCACCACTGTTGGGAGGAAAGCTAATATTTAGATGTCAGAATCAAGCTTCTAAAATAACTTGGAACAGTGGGCTGAAAACGGCAGGGTAAAATTTAAGAGAGATAAGTGGAAAGACCTGCATTTAGATTAAAAGAAAAAAATCAGCTACACAAGGCCAGACTAATGGAACTGGGCTCACAGGCAGAGGAGAGGTCTGGGAGAGGGGCGGAAACCTGCGGGGACAAGCAGCCACTGAAGAAGACAGTAGCCCCCCTGCTCTGAGTCCTGGTGTGAAGAAGAAAGCCATAAACGTGAGCCTACAACCCGCTGCCTTCCCAGGCCCAGGCCCCTCTCAGCCATTTCCAGCGGCCCTTCCCGGGCATTTCTGTGCATGGACAAGTGGATGCCTACTTTGATCATGTAAATGGTAGTGTATTGTAGGCCTTCCTCCCCACTTTCTCCTCCTCCTCCTCCTCCTCCTCTTCCTCCTCCTCCTCATCTACTTAACGGTTTATCTGAGTCTGAAGTGGTAGGCACCTACAATCACAGTTACTCAGGAGGCTGAGGCAGGAGGATCACAGGGTTTTTGTTTTTTTTGGGGGGGGGCTTTTTGGTGCTGGAGATCAGACTCAGGGCCTTGTGCTTGCAAGGCGAGCACTCTAACCACCCAGCTAAATCCCCAGCCCCCTGTTTTGTTATTGAGGCAGGTTCTTGCTATGTAGTTCAAGCTGGCCTTGAACTCTCAGAGATCCTCCTGCCTCGGCCACCCAACTGCTAGGATTACAGGCATGCACCACCACACCCGTAGGATCACAGGTTTAAAGCCAGAATGAGCAATTTAGTAAGGCCCTGTCTCAAAATACAAATCAGAAAAGACTGGGGCTGTAGCTCAGTGCTAGAGTGCTTGCCTAACGTGCACGAGGCCCTGGGTTCAATCCCCAGAACACACACAAAGAAAGGTGTATCTTAAAAAAAAAAAAAAATGTATCTTTGAGATGGAATAATTAATTCATCATCTTTTATAATGGGCACATAGTACTCTAGTGCATAAATTATACTAATTTAGCTGATCAGTCTTCTCCTGGGCGTGGTGGGTTCCAATATTTCGCCATTATAGACAATGGGGCAATGAGTAATAGGTCAGTTTGCTATTATGCAGTCTGCTTTTTTGGGGGCAGGGGAGGTGCTAGAGATCGAACTCAGGGCCTCGTGCTTGCTAGGCAAGTGCTCTACCACTGAGCTAAGTCCCCAACCCCACTCAGTCTGCTTTTATAAGCAATGATCTTCCATGTGTGGGTGCCCCAGCTAAGGGCCTGCACCCTGTTTTCATTTGGTAGACATTGTCGCGTTGTATAATTGTGTCAACCTCTCATTGATGTGTGAATGTCTGTTTCTCTGAATCTCACCAATAATGTGTTACAAATTTTACTGATTTTGGACAATGGGAGAGGCAAAAAGTAATAATAACATACCAAGCTCGGTGGTGCGCACCTGTCATCCCTGCACTCTGGGAGACCAAAACAGGAGGACGGCAAGTTTGAGTCCACTGCAGGCAAATTGGTGATTTAGGGGGACTCTGTCTTAAAAAATAGAAGAGAAAGAGAGAAAAAAAAAAAGACTAGGGAGGTAGCTCAGTACAAAGGCCCTGGGTTCCATCCCAGTAGTCTGCAAAACAAACCTATACAACAAGAACCCAGAGGGAGCCATGAGGAGCTGCCACCTGCCATTCACAGTGCGCAGGTGTCCCCTACCCACCAACAGAGGTTGCTCAGCTGAGCGTGGATCCGCTTCCACCCCAAGCTCTCTCATCCCTTAGGGTGCCCCGACTCCTCCACAGGCACCACCCTGGGATGACGAAGTCCCGGCATCAGGCAGAACTGCCAGCCGGGCGTCCCGGAGGCCTTTGCCCTGGTGCCGGCCTCCTGCAGCCTGGGCGGCCCTCCAGGACCACTGAAAAGGGCGGGGTGTAGCTCAGTGCAGGGCATGTGCATAGCATGCACGAGTCCTTAGTTCCATCCCAGCACCTCGAAAATAAGGGCCCAAGGCTAAGTTTTTCTGGAGGGGCGGGATTGAATCCAGGCCTCATGCTTATGGGAAGCATGTGCTCTATCACTGAAGTCCATCCTCAGCCTTTATAAGTCTTTATTGGGAGGCAGGGTTTCACAAGGTCACCATCTTTCCTGCCTTAGCCTCCCAGAGAGTTGGGATGACGGGTGTACTTGCCACGCTAGACTCAGTTCTGCCTTCCTCCTGGGCTGCTGGTGGGACCTTGGAGCCCTGCCGGGACAAGGGACAAAGGAGGACTCGGAACTCGATCCTCACAGCCACTCTGCTCTCCCTCCTATGCCCAGAGGGACAGAAATCCTGGGGCCAAGCCTGCGCGCCGCGCAGACATCTGTCTCTCTGCTGGTTTCTCTGCTTGGGCTGCTTCCTCTTCTTTCATTTCTCCCCGGGGCCGCTACTGTCTTTCTTATTAACTTCCTCTGAGTCCCAGCAAGGTCCCTGGGCTCTGCACGCGGCCAATTCGCTGTAATCCTGCAGCGAAGCAGGAGGCTAATTAAATGGCGATTGTGTGTGCTGTGGCACTGGAGTCTCCTCTCTGCAGGCCTTGCCCCTTTCTTCCTGCCCCACCTGGTCCAGGTCCACCTGGATGCTTCCAGGGTCCCCCCTGGATCCGCCCGCCGCTCCTCTCCTCGTCTCTGGTTTACCACCCACGCCGCATCTGGGCGAATCTGGAAATACAGCTTGGAGCGCGCCTTTGTCTCTGCGGCTCCAGAGCCTGCATCTGAGCCTCACACGTCACCTGCCCTGACTTCCCTTCCAAAGCCTTGCACAGTGTCCACCCTAAGCCCCCATCCATGCCACCTACGACTGTACTTGTATTTTTACCTTTAATTAGGCCTTGGCTCCCACTCCTTCCACTCCACCTCCACCTCACCTGTCAAAACCTTGCCAAAAAAAAAAAGAAAAAGATGAAACATCCAGGGATGGTGGTGCATGCCTGTTAACCCAGCACTCAGGAAGCTGAGGCAGGAGGACTGCATTGAGTTCAAAGCCAAAGTGAACTACATAGCAAGAGCCCATCTGTGAAAAACAAAAAAAGCCTCACCGTTACTTTGAGGCAGCATCCTTTGGGACCTTCCCCTGATCTGCGCAGGAATTACTTCCTGCTTCAGCTCTTGTAACACCTGTGGCTCTCTCTGGGTGCCAGTCTCTTTCCATTATTCTAGTTCTTTGTGTCCACACCCCAGCACCGCACATGAGTAGCTCCTTGGGGGTAATGTCTAGGGCTTGTTCCTCTCGGCTTCCTCCTGAGCACCTACCTCACACTGAACCTTAGAATACTTACTGTTGTCTCCTGGTCCAAGGTGGCAGCTGGAGCTCCAGCCTTCAGTTTCGCACTCCAGGAAGAGGGAAAAGAGGAGAAATGGGCCTCCTGAGTTGGGCTCATTGCTTCCCTTTCAAGTCAAGAGGACATCCTTTATTTTACAGATGACATAAGGCTGAGAGATGTTCAGAAGACAGGAGACTGCAGAGCCTCATGGTCAAGCAATGGGTTTTAGAAACAGATCTGCATTTGAATCCCACCCATGCGTTAAGCTTTTTATTCTTCACTTGTAAAATTGGTTCAGTGATACCTACTTTAGGGGGTGTTCAATAGGAAAATGGATGTGAAAAGTATTTAGCACAATCCCAGCATACAGGGGCTGGGGATTTAGCTCAGTGATTAGAGTGCTTGCCTTGCAAGCACAAGGGCCTGAGTTCGATCCCCGGCACCACAAAAAACAAAAAACAAAACAATCCCAGCATACAGTCAGTGTCCAGTGTCTTACTCCCCAAAAGCGGAGCCAGAGACAAGGATTCAGTGCAGACAGTTTATTTAGGATGCGATCCCAAGAAATATGGGGATGAAGCAGGAGAGATGAGACAAGAAAGGGAGGAAAGACAGTAAAGCACACAGACATAAGGAAAATGTATTCAGTCCTGCTAAAACATGCCCTGGCGTTGGGAATTGGAATAGTCCCACCGAGGGGCCAGAAATCTTGGTGTTCATCCTCCAACTCGCACCTTCCTGGCTGAGGGTTTCTCTGGGGTGTTAGCTCCCCAGCGTGTCCCACCTGCCCACACTCACTGCCAAGCCCAACATGCCTGCCAGAGACACATGGTAGGATGATTTAGACCAGCATGTCCCCCAAAAGTCTGGTTCAGAGGTGGGGCTTTTGGAAGGCGATTGGATCATGGGGATGCCATATTCATCAGTAGATCAACTATTGATGAGTTCATAGCTGAATATGCTATTGGAAGATGGAACATGGTGGCAAGAAGCAGGTTACTAGGTGCCTGACCTACAAGTCCTCAGTCCTCCCTTCTCTGCTTCCTGGTTGCCACTAATGGAGCAGCTTTGCTCTGCCAGGGCCTTCCACCATGCTGTTTCTGCCTCAGAGCCAGCAAACCATGGACTGAATCCATGGAAACTGTGAGCCACATTAAACCTCCCTTCCTTTAAGTTGCAGATGTGAGGTATTTTGTTCCAGCAGTGGGAAAGCTGACTAAAACAGAAAATTGGCACCAGGAATGGGGTCATTGCTGTGACTATACCTGACCAAGTTCCAAAAGCCTGTGGGACCGGTTCATGGGAGTTTGGAAAGATTTGGAGATGCACACTAGAGAAACCCTAGAACACTATATGCTGAGCTTGATAGGGGATTCTGGTCAGAGCTCACAAGGACTCCACTGGCGGTTGGACTTGAGGCTGGCTGCTTTACACTCTTGCAAAAAGTTTATTTATATTCTTCCCATGTTCTGAGACTGAGATGATGGGTGGTCCCATTCCTTTTATCCCCCTATTTCTCCCTTCTGGAATGGAAATGGTTACTCAGTGCCATTGTATGTTGTAATTATTTAACTTTCTTTCTTTTTTATTTTCACAGCTGACAGTTTACCTTGCGTCTCAGAGGAGACTTTGGATGAACTTTTCAACCTTCTAGAACAGTTAAGACTCTGGCAACTGGGGCTGGGGATTTAGTTCAGTGGTTACAGTGCTTGCCAAGCACAAGGTCCTGAGTTCGATCCACCGCACCAAAAAAAAAAAAAAAAAGACTCTGGCAACTCTTATGAACTAAAGGCACTTTGTCTAATGAGGTAGACATGAGCCTTTTGGGTGCCAGAGGTGCAGTATGTTATTGTTTAGATCTAAAATGTCCCCCCACCTCTCAAAGGTGGGGCCTGGTTGCAGGTGGTCACTGGAAGTGTGGCTGACAAAGGTGCATTCCTGTCCCCAGCTCCTCTCTCCTCTCAGGACTTGCTGGCTGCCATGAGTCCAGCAGCTTTTCTTAGTCATGCCCTTCTATTATGCTGTTTCTGCTTCAGAGCTGGTAGATTGTGGACTAAACCTGCCAAAACTGTGAGCCAAAAAATCAGCCTCTCCTCCTCTATGAGTTGGGTGTTGGTTTTTGTGTCCCAGAGTTGGGAAAGCTAAGTAAAACACCCAGGAAGCAGGGGAGGATTCAGGAGCTGTGCACAGGTGACCCCTGGGTAGGCCTGGAGGTGTGATACCCACAGAACTACTGTTAAAATCACTGTGGTTGTACCACAGAGTGCCAGCACATAGGAACCACAACCGACCCTCAGGCTCTATGCTCTTTGCTCCTACCTTCCCCCCCAGGGCCAGACCCTACACCCTGGACTGCCCCCCACACCCACCACCTACTGGCATCATCCTTTCCTATTCCTTCCCAATAGCTTCCTCACCTTCCCAACTCCTGTGTTGTCTGCCCGACACCTATTCCCACTCTACTCCGACTTCTCTGGTGAGAACTCTTCTGTGTAGCCCAGAGTGAGTGTCAGTGACTCCCAGCCCCAGTCAGACCTCATTTGGGATTTATGGTTTTTTGTTTTGTTCTTGTTTTTTGTTTGTTTGCTTTTTTGGGTGCTGGGGATTGGATTAGGGCCTTGTACTTGCTAGGCAAGTGCTCTGCCACTAAGCAAAATCCCCAACCCCATGTTTTTGTTTTTTTTTGAGACACAGTCTCACTATGTATTTCAGACTGATCTTGACGTCATGATGGTTCTCCTGCCTCAGCCTCCTGAGTGCTGGGATTTTGTTTTTGTTTTGTTTCTTTGAGAAGGGATCTCATCTACACCCATACCACCATGAATGCACCTGATCTTGTCTGATGAGGGGGTCTCACTATGTTGCCCAGGATAGTTTGGAACTCCTAGGCTCAAGTGACTCTCCTGCCTCAAGTCTCCTGAGTGGTTGGTGCCAACCAGGATTGATTGTTTTGCTTTCTCCCCCCACCCCACACTACTGAAATTAGGCTTTCCAAAGGGCTATCCCAGCCAGGTGTGGCAGTGCCCAGCTGTAATTCCAGCACTAGAGAGGCTGAGGCAGGAGGATTCCCCCGTGTCTGAAGCCAGCCTGGGCTACACAGTGAGTTGAAGAGCAACCTGGACTACATAGAAAGACCTTGTCTCAAAAAACTAGAAACCAAAAGAAGGGCCACCCTATTCCCAGTCCAGAGGGATACCGTGCCCTAAGATGGTTGTGGCAACCACAGGCTGGCTTCCAGCCTCACCCAATCCTCCTGTCCCTCCCTGTGTGCACTGTCCCACCCTGAGCCTGCCTCCTCCCCTCCCACAGGCTGTGGGCCAAGATTTTCAAGCGTGTGAAGCAGATAGCTGTGGTCGGCCAAGGGCCAAACAGGTGCTTTGCCTAGATCCCGGAACACCTCCAACTACCCAGCCCCGAACGCTTCATTGACTGCATATATTCAACCCTCTTCCCATCATTCACTCCCACTCACCTGGAAGGAAGCTTCATCACCCTACAGGCACGTCTCGGGGACACCCTTGTCCCAGAATACTGGGGCCAGAGATATCTGAAGAGCTCCAGAAGGGAAGCGCCAGAGGGTGGGGGCTTCAAGGCAGCCAGGCCTCTTAGGTCACCACAAGCGTGCTCCAACCTCCACCTCCGCACCCCAGGTCAAAGCCCACAGTAGAGGGCAGAAGCTGGCCCCGGCCTGGGGCACAGGGGGAAGGACAGCCGGGAAAGGGTGTCATATCCCCTCTGGCCGTCCCAACCCTCCCAGCAGGGCCCTTCGCAGCAGAGAATTCAGTCCTGCCCAAGGACCCCCTCCAGGGAGGGACTGCTGACCTGCTGGTGTCCCAGCCTTTGTCTTCCTCTGCGTCCTGGTGCTGTGGGCTTTTTCACAGCTGGAGGCGAGGATCGCAGCGAAACTAGGGCGTTTTAAGCCCTTCCTTTCCAGCGACATCGACCCACTTCTCTTCCTTCAGCCCCCCGCCCCAAGGCCGCTCAGCCTGGACACGTGTCCTCGCTCAACCTCCCTTTCCTCTGTCCTTGCACCCAAAGGCTGCCCCGCCTGTGTCCTGCTCCTGTCCTCCCTCCCCGAACCGGCGAGGACGCTGATCCGATGTGGCCGCTGCCCCCGGCCTCAGTTTCCCCACCTGCTAACTTGGCCAAGGACGCCTGCTGCCTGGACCCAGGGGACGCGGCGCTGAGGTCGCGGGTGGGGAGGGGTCCCGCGCTCGGCGCAGGCTCCGTGCGGCGCCCCGGGTCCGCTCCCCCCGCGCGCCCCTCCCCCGCCCTCTCCCGCTCGCGCCCGCGTGGCCGCACGCCCCTCCCCCGCCGCCCGCTCCCCGGCCCGGGGTCCTCGCGCCCCGCCCGCGCGTGCTTCCCCGCCGCAGCGTGGTCAGTGCGCAGCCCCAGCGCCCGCCCTGCGCGCAGCCCGAGCCCGAGGCGGATCGCAGCGCGGACCGAACCAGGTGAGCGCGGCTCGCGGCCAGAGCCCGGGTCCCACCTCGTGGCTGGGGGGGTGCGGGGGAGCGGGCCTGGGTCCCTCTCTCGAAAGGGCGCTTTGGCGCTGAGGGGGGTCTCGGGGCCCCTTGGCGGGGGGATTTCGCACGGCAGAGGATGAGTCTCGCGGCCGACGCGGGGTGGGGGTGAGCCGGGGTGGGGCTGGGGGCCCCGGGCCGCCCAGCGCCTGTCCTCACCTGCACACAGCCGGGAATAGCCATTTCCTCCCACCTGAATCCCACCTGCTGGGGAGGGGGCCGGCCCCAGGGGATGGGCATTGGCGAGGAAACGGAGGCCGGGGACCGGCGCGCGGACCACCCCGAGGCACCGGCCGGAGGTGGCAGAGGTCCGGCGAGTGGGGGCTCCCGGAAACGGGCAGCTAGGAAAGAAAGCAGCCAGCGGTGAGGGATAACTGCTGGAGGGGATTTTTGGTTTGCTTTTGTTTGCTTTGCTTGCTTGCTTTCCCCTTCACGGTGGATCCACTATCCAGTCCCCTCACCTCTTCTCCAGTTTTTGCAGAAAAGGGAAACTGAGGCAGAGGAGAGGTTGGCTGGAGATACCCGTGTTTAAGAGGGAAGGGCGGTGGCAAGGAAGGCAGCCCGAATTTGAAGTCTGCAAACCTCTGTGCAAGCCCTGCCTTACTGCTCCGTGGGTGACCTTGGGGCGGAATGTGCCCCTATTGTTAGACCTTAGCTTTCTCATCTATAAAATGGGAGTGGGCCTAGCCCCCAAGCTTGCCAAGACAGGATGTGTTCAAAAGAGCTTTGTTTGTTTGGTTTGCTTTTTGAGACAGGGTCTCCCTGTGTAGTTCAGGCTGGCCTCAAATTTGAGGCGATCTTGCCTCAGCCTCCCGAGCACTGGGATTACAGGCGTGTGCCACCACACCCAGCTCAAAGGAGTTTTGTGGAAAGGAAAGTACGGGATACTTCTGAGGTGTAACCTGCACCACTAGAGACTAGTCCCTCTCCTCCCAGCCTCACCAAGGGCATCATCTCCCATAGGGTGCTTTTCAAGAATTAGACAAAGTACTGCATCTGGAAGGAGCCAGTGTGCAGTGGGGCCAGTGGCTTGGGTTCCCAAGGTGAGAATTTCTCCTGGGTGCCACCCCAGCAGCTGGGCTACATTCCAGCTCTCACAGCTCTCAGGTGAACACGCAGCACAGGCCACATCTGCTGGGTTGCACCTGGCAACCCTACTCAGCAGGCCCCTGGCATCTCCAGGTGACACAAAGCCATGCACACACCACAGAAGCCCCATCTAGTGCTATCTCCTCCTTAGCGTTACTGCCTTTAGGATTCTGACCTCCTAGGACATGCGAAGGGATCCCATGCACCCCACCTTGCTCTTGGGTAGAGGTTCCTGAGTCCCTAAACCTGACGGGAAGATCACGGCCTCTCCCAGGGCCACCTGGAGCACACTCCTGTTTCCCCATCCTCCCAGCAAACTCGTGACACAGAGCCCAGAGAGGCCCAGAAGCTCCCTAAGGGCTCGAAGCCTCACACAGGGGAGCAGGACCCAGTCCCAGATCTCAGTATCTGTGTGCTCTGCTCCACCCCTGAGGAACAAAGCCGATGGCTTCACAGCCTTACCGAGACCCTGCTGGAACTTTGCTCCCCCTCTTTGTCCCAGGGCCCCTTGGGTCTCTTTCCCCGTAGGGCCTAGCCCCAAAGCTGGCCAAATTCCTTCTTTGATTTCATGGTGACAGAGCTGCCTCAAAGCCTTACTGTTTTGGTCCCCTCAGGGCAGGAAAGATGCCTGGGGATCAGAGGGCCTGAGTGACAGCTAACCCTGGAGGGTCAGGAGAGGGGGGGTCAGGGAGCAGCCATTCCTTTCCTGCCTAGAGGGACTAAAACAGTTGCTGTTATGGAAGACACCCATCCTGAGTCAGTGCCTGCTGTGAAGGGCATGCCAAGGACCAGAGGGGACCACAGGAGAACACAGCAAACCACAGGCTGAGGGACACTCAAAGAGCCCCGAGAACCCCTGTCCTACCAAGGCCCTAGGGTGCTGAAGGGCTGGGGGCCTCTTGGACCACAGCAGCCACTGTCGGGGGCTGTGTCCGTGTTACAAAGCAGAGAAAAGGTGGAGAATCACTGGCCTGCAGGCCCCAGCCCAGGCTCTGAAATGGGCCCAGCTGTGCAAGTGTGCATGTTTTCCAGTATTGGGTGGGGACTGAACCCTGAGCCTTGGCACAAGCTATGTCCCCAGCCCTTTTTGAGACAAGGTCTCGATAAATCGGTTAGTTGCTGACTGCAGCTTGGCTTCAACTTGGTTTTTTTTGGGGGGGGGAGATTGGTGCCAAGGATCGAACCCAGGGCCTGAGCTAAATCCCCAACCTCTTGGTTACAACTTGTGACCCTCCTACCTCAGCCTCCCCGAGTGCTGGAATTACAGGTGTGCACCACGACGTCTGTGTGTTATTTATTTTTGGTTTACTGAGACTGGGCCTGGCTATGTAGCCCAGGCTGGCCGCGGTGAAGCTCCTGTGTCACCTTCCCAAACTGTTGAGCTTGCAGGTGTGCACCACCACGCCCGGCTGTGTGACACTGAGATGTGAAGGGGTGGGAGGCGCTGACCTAGCCCAGGTGTGCGGAAAGCCCACATCGATCCTTGGGTCCGGGGCAGGGCTGGGACAAGCACCCCATCCCTGATCGGTGCCGGGCGCCATGTCCCCCTCTCCCTTCTGTCTCTGCAGGGGCCATGCTGCTTCTCCTGCTTGGCCTGCTGGGCCCGGCCACCTGCTGGGCCCTGGGCCCCGCCCCCGGGCCCGGCTCTTCGGAGCTTCGCTCGGCATTCTCGGCGGCGCGCACCACGCCGCTGGAGGGCACATCGGAGATGGCGGTGACCTTCGACAAGGTGCTGGTGGACATCGGCGGCGACTTCGACGCAGCCACGGGGCGCTTCCGCTGCCGCGTGCCGGGCGCCTACTTCTTCACCTTCACGGCCGGCAAGGCCCCGCACAAGAGCCTGTCGGTGATGCTGGTGCGCAACCGCGACGAGGTGCAGGCGCTGGCCTTCGACGAGCAGCGGCGGCCCGGCACGCGGCGCGCCGCCAGCCAAAGCGCCATGCTGCAGCTTGACTACGGCGACACGGTGTGGCTGCGACTGCACGGCGCCCCGCAGTACGCGCTGGGCGCGCCGGGGGCCACCTTCAGCGGCTACCTAGTGTATGCCGACGCCGACGCGCCCGCGCAAGCGCCCGCGCATGCGCCCTCGGAGCCGCGCTCGGCCTTCTCGGCGGCGCGCACGCGCAGCCTGGTGGGCGCCGATGCGGGCTCCGGGCCTCGACACCGGCCGCTCGCTTTCGACACGGAGCTCGTCAACATCGGCGGCGACTTCGACGCGGCAGCTGGAGTGTTCCGCTGCCGCCTGCCCGGCGCCTACTTCTTCTCCTTCACGCTGGGCAAGATGCCGCGCAAAACGCTGTCGGTGAAGCTGATGAAGAACCGCGACGAGGTGCAGGCCATGATCTACGACGACGGCGCGTCGCGGCGCCGCGAGATGCAGAGTCAGAGCGTGATGCTGCCGCTGCGGCGCGGCGATGCCGTGTGGCTGCTCAGCCACGACCACGACGGCTACGGTGCCTACAGCAACCACGGCAAGTACATCACCTTCTCCGGCTTCCTGGTGTACCCCGACCTTACCGGCGACCCCGAGCTCTGAGGCTGGCCGGAGAGGGGGCCGGGGCCGGGTGCGGGGCTTGCATGTGAGCTGGGCCCACCCGGCCACCCTGCGCTGGACTCCGCCAATAAAGTGTGCCTGCGCCGCCTTCGCCGTGTCGCTTCCGCCAGCCCACCGCGGGTGGGAAGGGGCCCGTTGACCCTCTGCAGCCTGAAGCCCGGATCGGGGTCAGGCCGCCAGGATGAGGAAGGGGAGTTTGAAGCATACTCACTTAGCCCCTGGTGGGCCGCACCTTGTGTCCCGTCCAGTCTGTCCCGCCTTCTGATTTTGTTTTCCTGGTGCTAGGGATTGAAGCCATTCCTTCGCGTTGAGCTACATCCCCAACCGCCAGCCCTCCCTATTTTTTATTTTGAGACAGGGTCTGGGTAAATCAGTAAATTGCCCCGGCTAGGCTCGAACTTGTGATCCTCCTGCGTCAGCCTCCCTGAGTGCTGGAATTACAGGTGTGTATTACCACACCTGCTGATTTACAACCTTATTCTTAGGGCCCAGCTGATTCCTGTTTGTGACAAGGGACAAGTTCCCAGTATCCGTCTAGGATGGAAGGAAGCCTCATGTGTTTTCCAGTAGGGCATGGAAATGTTGATGCCCGGTTGCCCAGCCTCCTGCCCTTGCAGGATGGGGAGGGCAATATGACAAGACACTGGTTAGAAAGCTTCATCTGACATAGAATGACACATGCCCCAGGAGGCCAGAGCAGAGTGTTTTATGGGAAGAGTTACAGAGTCAGGGCCCCACCCACCCAGCCACCCTCAGATATTCTGAGTGGGTGGGTCCCCTTCCAGATTTATTTTTCGTCTAAGACGTTCATTGTTGGCTTGTTGACATGGAACCAAAGTCATTCTTTTTCTCCCTCCCTAAAGATGTAATATTCTTCCACCAGCTTTCCTCTCTTCCATGGACAGACACTCGGGGAGTCCAGTCTGTGCTCCCAGCCTAGATGGGGGCCCCAAAACCTTGGTCAGGCTTGAGGGAGGATGGAAATTAGGACTCGGTGCTGGGATTCCACAGGGCCTCTGCCAGACTGCCTGCCAGCTGGGAGTTGGAGGACTGGCCCTGAGCTTGCTTGGAGAAGCTTCCTTTTCCATCAGTCCTGTTCCCTGGCGCCCACACATGCGCACACACACACTGCCTGCATGCCCTGCCCTTAGCTCTGTGCCTGCTGCCTGGACCCAGGCCCTGGACTTTCACCTTTTCCAGGTTCAGGGAACAGGACCTGGGGTAGGGTAAGCATCGGGGTAGAGGTACCCAGGGTGCCAGCCAAGGCTGGATCTCTGAGTAGGAAGATCCAAGTGTCAGATGGGAGCCCCTGCCCAGGCTGGGTCTGGATCAGGTTGAGGGGAGGTTCCAGGAGGAGGAGAAAATGGCAGGTGAAAGGGTGGGGTCAGGGGATGGGGTCCAGGATGGAGGCCCAGGATACCAGTGAAGGGGGCTGGCCCTGGGGACAGAAGCCCTTGCACAGATCCCAGAGTGCTTCCTGTGCCAGGAGGGCAAAGACCTGTGCCCAGCGACCCCTTTCCTCAGGCTCGCTGGCCGCATAGAGCCGGTAGACACAGGACAGGCCTGTGAGGAGCAGTTGCTCGAAGTCCCAAGGGCTAAGGGGAGGCCCCTCCCGCAGGTCCTGGAGCTGCTGCAGCCGATGCTCAGCTCCCTCCAAGTTCCTGGGCACGACTTGCTGCAGGAGGAGCCTGAGGCGGCGGCCTGGGTGTGTAGATGCCAGTTCCTCGTCCTGGATGTGCAGTTGCCCTGTGACGTCCAGCTCCAGCCCAGCCCAGAGCAGCTGCAAGGGGAGCCATTTTAGGGGTGGCTGTGGCTGAGGAGCAGGGCAAGGAGCAAGAGTGGGCCAGTGGGGTGTAAGCAGGCACAGGACCCAGGATGGCTGCCCCCCACCCCGCAGGCCCACACTGAGACATCCCGCTTTCCAACCCTGAGCCTCTGGACGCTCCCATGCCCATGTCCCAGGCTGGGGAATGACCTCAAACATCACTTCCGGGGCCTCTGGCTCCTGCAGGCCACCTCCCACGCTGGCGCTGTCCACAGGCTGCCCTGGGGCAGCAGAGAGGAGTCAGGCCCTGCCACCCTCCACCCTGAACACCCCAGTGCTCCTCGGCTGCCAGGAGTGTCCCTAGTGGCTCTTCTAGAAAGGGAAGGAGTACCAGCTCGGGCCCCTGTCCAAACAAACACATGGACATACCCCCTCCCAGGTATGGGCCTTGGGACTCCCAGAGAATCACCCCAGGCCCGTTACCACCCTGGCAAATGCCCAGGGCTCCTCCTCAACTTGGACAATGCCCTTGGTAAAGGGCCCCTAGCCAGTGGGTCACAGGACCCTTCCCCTCCCTGCAGTCATCTGGGGACAGTATAACCTAAAACAGTGCCAGTGATCTGCAAAGGACAAGGTCCTCTTTGGGGAGGGCCTGCTCTTTACCAGCTCCTCCTCGGTATTGGATGCTGTGTAAGGTGGGGAGTACAAGATGGGTTTCTCATGTCCCCCTCACTCTGCAGCGCTGCCCCGCCCTAGCAATGACTGTCCCAAGGCCAGAGAAGGCCAGGAGACCCTGCTGTGGACATCAGCTGGAATGAGCCCGAGGGCCAGCTGTGTGTGGAGCCGGGTCACCTGGGGCCGTCTCTACGGGCTTTGTGTGAACCTTCTCAATTCTGGGCCTTTGGTCCACACCATCACCCACTGCAGCACCCATGGGTCTGCTTCCCACCTGCCGGCAGTTCTCTGCCCTGTGAAGCTCAGGTAGAACCACCTGGAAATGCTTGGGAGCAAGCGCTCCTAAGATCCCATTACCTGCAGGATGCTGGGTCAGAGTCAGCCCAGGGAGGAGACAAACAGCAGCCATGAGATAAAGTAGGCACCACAGCGTCCTGGCCATGCCGCACCACGTCCTGAGTCACCGGCTCCAGCAGCTCCAGCCTCTCATCCACCAGCCACACGCTACACCCCAGCTTTCCACCAGCTGCTCTGGCTTTGCTCTGCTCTGCGCGACAGGCTTCAGGGTGGAGCTGGCTGTGGCCTCGTCACCTTCCACGCCTTCTGAGGGGGGACTCTCCGCTTTGGCAGTTAGCAGCCTGTTCCTGCCCAGATGGGCGGGATGTCCCGTTAATGGGGAAAAAGTTTTTGTAGCAGTGTTGGCTTGGCCCTCCTTGGAGCAAGAAAGACCTCAGGC
Organism: Hystrix cristata; assembly: GCA_004026905.1. Lineage (NCBI taxonomy): Eukaryota > Metazoa > Chordata > Mammalia > Rodentia > Hystricidae > Hystrix > Hystrix cristata. Next base: position 13,908 of record PVJO010014737.1, on the reverse strand, counting down.
AGTAATGCCAGCTTCCTGTCCTCACCCTCAAAGCATCTGGCTACGGAGGCCCAGAGAGCCCCTCAGTGAAACAGCCACAGAGCCAGTCCTCCAGCCAGGCGGTGGGCGGTGGGCGGGCTGTGCAACACCAGGGGAGGGAGCCAAGTGCTCCCGCCAGCCAGCCACACAGACCTAGAGCAGCAGGGTGGGAGCCGTCTGCTGGCGACACAGCCTGCACTCCTGAATGCTTTCTGTCCCAGCCACGGGACTGCCTCTGCTTGCTACAAGTATTCTTGGTTCAGGCCAGAAACCTGGCAGATCCCTTTAGCCTGAGAATGATGATACGGGAAGCAGGACACAGGGTTGAGGATTGGAGAGGGGGCCCAGCATGGTGGCACACACCCATAATCCCAGCACTTGGGAAGCAGAGGCAGGAGGATCACTACAAGTTCAAATCTGGACTACACAGTGAGCTCAAGCCCAGCCAGAACTACATAGCTAGACTGTCTCAAGAGGGGTTGGGGGGACAGAGGATTTAGCTCAGTGGTTAGAGTGCTTGCCTCACAAGCACAAGGCCCCAAGTTTGAGCCAAAAAAAAAAAAAAAAAAAAGACTGAGGGGCTGAAGGTGCCTTGCTGGCTGACTGCTGGCTCATGAAATGGAGAACCCTCTGTGGGGGGGTGAGAATAGTTGGGGCTTTCCTGGTTCCATTCGTGCTCCCAGATGCATCTGATGCCACTAGACAGTCCGCTGAGATGGGGGCTTTCTCAGCAGCTACCGAGACCCCCCAGTTCTCACTGAGGCCACGCCACACCCACCTCAACCTTGTGCACTGTGAGCACTGAGAACTCCAGCTCTAGAATCCCTCTCTGAGGTGCCCAAGCTGGATGTGGTGGTGCATGAATCATGTGAGCTCAAGACCAGCCTGGACCACAGCAGGATCCCGTCTCAAAAAGAACAGAATTGCACCAGGCCTGCAGGGCCGCCTGCAAGCTCGCTACTGAGTCCCACAGCCTCCCTGCTTCCGAGGAAGGTCTCTGCAAGAACAGTGGACCCCACCCACCCCGCTGCCCACGAAGCACACAGGAGCACACAGGAAGCAGGCGTCTAGACAGGAATTTATTTACAGACTCCAGCGCAGGCAGGCAAAGCGCACCCTGGGATCCAGATGCCTCCCGTGGGCTACTTGGCTGCAGGCTTCTGGTCTCCGGCTGGGAGTCTGGGACTCTCAGGGGGCTGGCGGTAGGCAGGGAAAGCCTCCCACGGGCTGTTCAGGTCGAACTTGCGGAACTCCTGGGCCAGCTCCACTGGCTCGGCCACCACCCGCTTCACCTCGTCGTCATAGCGCAGCTGTGAGAGCGTGAGGTAGGCATGGGTGGGCACAGAGGTGCCACAGAAGCCCCAGCCCGCCTCAGCCTCCATGCCTGGTTACATCCTTGGCTCTTACATCGGCCTCTCCCCAGGCTGTCAGTGAGTCTCCGTCCACACCCTCCTCACTCAGCAGGTCACACTTGAGCCAGCCAGATGGCCTCTACCTCTCACCTGTGCCAGCTCCCTCAGACACCCTGCCGCCACCTGGCAAATCCCTTCCTGGGGATGAGCCTCGCCCTTCAGGCTTGGGGCCAGCTGTGTCCTTATGGCTGCCCTGACCATCACAACAGTGGCTCGCATCAGCTGAGGTTACAGCAGCAGGCTTTACACTTGTGCCTTGCGAGTGCTGCTACTGTGCCTATCACACTGAGAGGAAACTGAGTCACAGTCCAGTGAAGTCATGTGCCCCACATCACTAAATGGAAGCTGGGACTTGGATCCTGAACCCAGGCTCTAAGCCGTCAGTGTCCACAGACCACACCCCTGCTGGGCCCAGGCCCAGGCCCCCGTGCCAAGGCCCTACCTCAACGTAGCCAGACAGGGGGAAGTCCTTCCGGAAGGGGTGGCCCTCGAAGCCGTAATCGGTGAGGATCCTCCTTAGGTCAGGGTGGTCAGTGAAGAAGACTCCAAACATGTCCCAGACCTAGAGGGGCAGCTCTCAGGTGAGTAGTTCAGTGGGCCAGCCGGCAGGCGGGCCACCACACCCACTACTCACCTCCCTCTCATACCAGATGGCTGCCTTGAACACAGGGACCGAGGACTGGATGGGTGTCAGCTCATCCGTGTAGGTCTTCACGCGGATCCGCGAGTTGAAGCGCAGGGACAGCAGGTTGTAGACAATCTACAGAGAACAGGCGTGTGGGAGGACCAAGATGGCACAGCTCGGGGGTCGGTAAGGGGAGTTTCTGGGGGAAGAACATTCCTTAGGAGAACTTCTGGTTTTTTTTCTTTTTTTGGGGGGGGAGGATGGTGCTGGAGATCGAACTCAGGGCCTTGAGCTTGCTAGGCAAGCGCTCTACCACTGAGCTGAATCCCCAGCCCCACACAACGTGTTTTATGTGGTCTATCTCAGCTTTGTTCACACTGACTTCAGAGTTGTTTTGGTTTCCTGTGCTCAAGACTGCCCAGTTGCTGTTCTTGCTGGGCTTTTTCCTCTTTTCCCCTTCAGGGTGAAGGTGAATGCTCTCATTTAGTATCTTTTTGTGGGTGTGGACATGAACCCAAGGCCTTGCGCACACTAAGTCCACGCTCTACCACTAAGCCAGGGATGACCAACCTTTTAGAGCTTTTAACGATACAAACAGCCTGCCACTGCACTAAGCTACCCCCCAGGCCCTACCATCTCATTTTTTATTGCCTCTCTGGGCATTCTTTCCTGAGTCTTTGCTTTGAGTAATTCTACCTACAAAGAAACCAAGCATCCCAAGGCACCAAGATAAAAATCCTCCTTACATACCAAATGATCTTCTAATTCTACTAGTTAACAAAAAACATCCCAGGACAGCCACAAGAAGTCCTAATGGACAATGTAGTATCGATCCTCATGCACAGGTTATGTTTTGACATCTAAAGTCGCTAGGAAAGCAGAACCTCGCCACCCCTCCACTTCAGCAGTGCCTCCAGCCCATCCTGCCACCATCTGCACTTATTCTGCAAACTAGAGAAGTAAAGCTCAGAACAGTCAAACGGCCCCAAGGAGAGCAGCACACAGCTGTAGGCCCAGCTGCTCAGGAGTGAGGCAGGGAGATGTCTGAGCCTGGAAGACCGAGGCCAGCCTGGGCAACAAGCCAGACTCCGTCTCAATCAACCAACCCAGAGGGAATGTCTGAGATCACACATCCAGTTGGTGGCAGAGCCGGGAGGCGCTCTCAGTCTAACTGCTGTGTTGTCTGCCTCAACCTGAAACTGCACCTAAGGAAGCTACGGTTCCCATGGGCAGCTGCCACTCCGAAAACGTTCTGGCCCTTTCTTCCCCTTCTTCCTCACACCTGCTGACTGACCTCAAATCGGTTCTGCCGAGTTGGGATGTCCACTGCCGTCAGGTCAGCCAAGGATTTGAACTGTGCGTTGGAGTGATCCCTGAGGAAGGTGAGCACTGGGATGACGCCATCAGGATGGATGCAGACCTCTAGCTCATTGAAGCAGGTCACCTGCAGACAGAGCAGAGGGCAGGAAGGCACAGCTATGCAGGGAGCAGTCGACTCCAGCTGGGTAACTCGGTCTGCAGCAGAGAGAAGCAGCCCGAGTTTGGGACAGTTTCTTTACAACCAGGCTGTGCACTCTCACAGGCTGGGAACACGGCCGTTCCATGATTCAGACCCCAACTACTGTAGCAAGTATTACCTGAACATGTTGGACATACTTGGGCAGGATTTCGGCCACATACTCCCCAAAAGCTGAGAGCTGCTTGTGGGTCACTGCATCCTGTGGCCTAACAGTGGCTGGAAGAGAAAGGCGCATTTATCAAGGGAACGGAGAAGGCAACAACCAGCCCTGTATCTGTCCTGTGGACTTGCAAAGGGTGTCAGCTCTCAGCAGTGCTCCCTGTAGAGCCTTAAGAAAGGTGCAGGGGCTGGGCATGGTGGCGCATATCTGTAATCCTATGTAGGAGGCTGAGGCAGGAGGATCACTGAGTTCAAGGCCAGGCCTGGGCTACGTAGTGAGTTCAAGGTAAGTTTGCACTACAAACCAAGACCCTGTCTCAAAAAACAAAAACAAAAAAGGTGCAGTGTAGAGTTCCTCCTTCAGGGACTACTGGGAAGTGAGGAAAACCTGGGAAAATGCCACGTCCTATACACAGGACAAGACTCGTTATGTGTCTGAGGTATCTGCCTCTTCTTGAACCTGTCTCGTGGCTGTTCCTTCATACTTACGCTAACACAGGATGGCGTCAGCTCTTCTTCCACACTATACCTCTTAAAGAGAGGAACTAGAATTAGGCTTTTTAAAAAATCTCCTTGGTATTTAGCCTAAAACCACATTCTCAAGGTAAAGAACTTCAGGATTTAAGAGCCCTCACAGATGATCTTGCTGAAATCTGTGTGTGTGCAGAAAACCAAAACTGGCTTATGTCGACTGTCACTTAGTATCTCCATACGCTCATTCCTGGCGCCCCAAATCACCGGGCACTCACATGACAGCTTGGGGAGTAATGGTGAAGTGTTCTCTGCCTTTGGCAGTGGGCAGACCTGCTCCTGCACCAAGTCTGTGATGCCGGGCAATTCAGTCATCTAGTCTGTTTTCTTTCTTTCTTTCTTTTTGGTGCTGGGGATTGAACTCAAGACCTTGCACTTGCTAGGCAAGTGGTCTACCACTGAGCTAAGTCCCCAACCCCTGGTCTGTTTTCTTTTTGAGACAGGACTCACTACGTAGTTCAGGCAAGCTCTGAAGCCTCTATGTAGCCCAGGTTGGCCTTGAAATCGCTGCCATCCTCCTGCCTCAGCCTCCTGAGAGCTGGCATTACTGGAGAGCACCACCAGGCTGGGTTGTTTCTTGATCTACTGTACAAATAGTAAAATACTATCTACTTTCTAAAGCCTTCATCACTCAAAGCCTTCTTGAGGTGCCTTGATTTGCAATAAACACACAATTAAAGTGAGCTATTATTCTTACTGCTCTCTGAGGCGCAAAGATTGTTTCCTGTCCTCAAACGGCTACCAATTTAATCAGAAAAAGAGGGTCGTGAAAACGGACGGGGGGCAACCAAGGCCGTAATGGGGAGGGCTTGATTCTGCCTGCAGCGGGTCCCCAAGGACAAGCAGAGATTTGCAGGAGGACACAGGCAGGGCGCCTCAGAGCAAGGACAAGCCTCTGGCAAAGGGAACGAAGGGCCCGGGCGGCAGGAGGGCGAAGCGCGCTACCCGCACATACTCACGGCGCGAGTCGGCCGCGGCGCTCTCCCTCCGCGCCCGCTGCAGCAGCGCCGAGGGTCGCCCGGCGCCTGCAGGGAGAGAAGAGGCACAGACGCTCGGGTGAGGCCTGAGGGGCCCTCGGCAGCGCGCGCCGCTGCCTCGGACCCTGGCCTCAGCCGGCTGAACCCCGCTTACCCCCGGCCACCGCTCCGGCCCCCGCGAGCCCTCGCCACCAGGCCCTGGCCGCCGCGGCCGCCATGTTGCACGACTGCAGACGCAGCAGCCGAGCGACGGCCCACAGGACGCGGGGCGCCAAGGGCACGCACCGGAAGCGGTAGTGTGTAGCGCGTCTTCTTCCGGGCAGGCTCGGGTGGGAAGCGGAGGTTCCGAGTTCCGGCGCCGGCATGACAGAAGGGAACGCAGGTGAGAAGGCAAGACCGGCACATTGGGAAACCGTGAGGTGAACGAAGTGACGGTTCGGCGAGGCAGAGGCTGGGGTGAAGGTGAAGACGCTGAAGAAGCGGACAGGTGAGAGGAGGGGGAGAGGCGTCTGTTCAGGGTTCTACGTTTCACACCCCTCCCCCGCTCCCGGAGCTAAGCTTCGGAGCGGGCCAACAGTGGGGGGGCCGGTTTCCTTGACGACCGTTTCTCTGGCGACTCCTGGAGGAGCCAGGACCCTGCGCAGGGCGATGGGCTTCCGTGTGCCCCCAGCTGGGGACAGCTGGGCTCTGTACTGAGCTCAGGGACGGAGCTTTGAGAGAGTCATTAGGGCGAGCGGTAAGGGGTGGGACAGAAGTTCGGAAGAGACCTGGAGCGTTGAGGATGTCCCAGGCCTCACCTCCCATTGCTGGGTCTGCACTCGGTGTGCGAGGAGAAAGGAAATGCCACAGGGACGCGGGGGTCTTTTTTTTTTTCCTGGTTTCGCTTCCTGTGGGCCTCGCTAGTTTTATACCCACGTTATTTGGTTAGAGAGGTTTTTAAAATCATAGGCGTTCTGCGGCCCTTTGCTTTCATATGTTGGCCTAAATCCCAAGCATTTTTGTTACATCATGGAAAAGAATATTTGATGTACTCTCAGGGAAACAAGCAGAGTTGGGACTTTTATTGATTGCCTTGGGGGAGGGGCACCACTGCAGGAAAACGAGGCCAGTTTTAGTTGAAGGAGCATGGCAGGGATGTCGCTGGCAGAGTCAGGACTAAGGCCAGTTTGGGCCATTTTGCTGTTTTTCCTTCTCCCTTCCCAGGTTGGACAGTTGGGAGTCCCAGACTACAGCTGTGAATTCCCCAAGTTCCTCAGGGTGGTGGTGTTTTCCCGCCAGCGCTCAGAGAAGAGAAGCTGGCCACCATGGAGTCACCCGAGGAGCCCGGAGCGTCCATGGATGAGAATTACTTTGTAAACTACACTTTCAAAGATCGGTCCCACTCAGGCCGAGTGGCTCAGGGGATCATGAAACTGTGCCTGGAGGAGGAGCTCTTTGCTGATGTCACCATTTCCGTTGAAGGCCGGGAGTTTCAGCTGCACCGGCTGGTCCTCTCTGCTCAGAGCTGTTTCTTCCGCTCCATGTTCACATCCAACCTGAAGGAGGCTCACAATCGGGTGATTGTGCTGCAGGATGTCAGCGAGTCTGTCTTCCAGCTTCTGGTGGACTACATCTACCACGGCACCGTGAAACTCCGGGCGCACGAGCTGCAGGAGATTTACGAAGTGTCAGACATGTACCAGCTGACGTCTCTCTTTGAGGAGTGTTCTCGGTTTTTGGCCCGCACGGTGCAGGTGGGAAACTGCCTGCAGGTGATGTGGCTGGCAGATCGGCACAGCGATCCTGAGCTCTACACTGCTGCCAAGCACTGTGCCAAGACCCACCTGGCCCAGCTGCAGAGCACGGAGGAGTTTCTCCACCTGCCACATCACCTGCTCACAGACATCATCTCGGGTAGGCTGAGGGAGGGCCGCTTGGCCGTGACGTTGAGGGGGGTTTCCTCGTTCGGGAGAGAGGAGATGCTAGCGCCTGGGAGGAATTTAGGTGGACAGTGAACTTCGCTATTGGGCTGGAATTCAATGTGGCTGTCAGGGATGGAGTGCCTCACGGAAGCAGCAGCCAGGAAAATAAAGGAGTGGCGCTTTCTCCCAAAGAGTAGCAAGGAGGCTGGGCGTGGCAGTGCACACTAGGAGGCAGAGGCAGGAGGATCACAAGTTTGACCAACTTAACAAGACCTTGCTAAAACTTAAAAAAATGGACTGGAATATATAGTTCCGTTTGAAGACCCCGAGATCAATCCCCAGTGCAGGTAAAAAAAAAAAAAATAGTAAGAAGTAATCTCTTCTGTGTCTGAGTATGCCCATCCGACTCCTGCCTTGCATGAGTGTGAGTGTGTGTGTGTGTGTCTGGTCTAATACACAACAGTGGTCTAAGAAAATGGTTCTCTGAATTTCCCCTTTGGACTGTCACTGACGTGCCTTTCTTCGGCTCTCACAGATGGAGTTCCGTGTTCCCAGAACCCAACACAAGCAATTGAAGCCTGGATCAATTTTAATAAAGAGGAAAGAGAGGCTTTTTCAGAGTCACTCAGGACGAGCTTGAAGGTAAGGTGGATTCCTTCATAACTGGGGTACTGTAATCTGCGTGCTGCAGCCATCAGTTGGCCTGGCGTCTGACAGCTGTTGCATTAATGGTCTTTGGCTGAGGTTGATAGGAGCTGGGAGAATATGTCTATGATCACAGAAGCCACCAACCTATGAGCTTCAAAGCTCTTTTGTGGCTCATCATCGTTTTATTGTTGTTTGAGACAGTGTCTCACCGTAGCCCGGGCTGGCCTTGAACTCACTTGCGTAGCCCATGCTGGCCTCAGCTTCCCAAGTGCTGGGATTTCAAGCGTGTGCCACCACACCCAGCTTCCAAGCTCCTTAAGAGAGCTCCTTTCGTCACTGAGTTAACAATTCTTGGGCTGGGGTGCAGCCTGATAGTGCTTGGTGAGCATGCGCAAAACCTCAAAAAAAAAAAATAAGTTGGGGCTGGGGATTTAGCTCGGTGGTTAGAGTGCTTGCCTTGCAAGCGCAACGCCCTGAGTTCGATCCCCAGCACCAAAAAAAAAAAAAAAAAAAAAAAAAAAAAAAAAAGTCCTTTGCCTGAAGCAGCTTGTGATTGTTTTTAACAAGCTCCAAGCGCACAAGTGCAACCAATTCTCTGCCCCAGCGTGAAGTGTCTAAAGGAAGGTGAGCAGTTAAGGAGAGGCAGGACGACAAACAGGCTCGGGATGTAAGTGGGTTAGAGCAAGACACACACATGAGGCCCGGACTTTACGGATTTGAGTCTCAGCTGAGCCTTCACCAAGCTTCCTGCCACTCACACTTTGATGTTGCTGACAGGAAATCGGGGAGAACGTGCACATCTACCTTATCGGGAAAGAGTCCTCACGCACGCACTCCCTGGCCGTGTCGCTGCACTGCGCAGAAGACGACTCCATCAGCGTTAGCGGGCAGAACAGCCTGTGCCACCAGATCACGGCGGCCTGCAAGCACGGTGGAGATCTGTACGTGGTGGGTGGCTCCATCCCACGGCGCATGTGGAAGTGCAACAACGCCACGGTGGACTGGGAGTGGTGTGCACCGCTGCCTCGGGACCGGCTGCAGCACACACTTGTGTCCGTGCCTGGCAAGGATGCCATCTACTCACTGGGGGGCAAGACGCTCCAGGACACCCTCTCCAATGCTGTAATCTACTACCGCGTCGGCGACAATGTGTGGACAGAGACGACCCAGCTGGAGGTGGCAGTGTCAGGAGCTGCCGGTGCCAACCTCAATGGGATCATTTACTTACTAGGGGGTGAGGAGAACGACCTGGACTTCTTCACCAAGCCTTCCCGACTCATCCAGTGCTTCGACACCGAGACAGACAAGTGCCACGTGAAGCCCTACGTGCTGCCGTTCGCAGGCTGCATGCACGCAGCTGTGCACAAGGATCTGGTGTTCATCGTGGCCGAGGGGGACTCCCTGGTGTGCTACAACCCCCTGCTGGACAGCTTCACGCGGCTCTGCCTGCCCGAGGCCTGGAGCTCGGCCCCATCCCTCTGGAAGATCGCCAGCTGCAATGGCGGCATCTACGTCTTCCGGGACCGATACAAAAAGGGGGACGCCAACACCTACAAGCTTGACCCTGCCACGTCAGCGGTGACTGTCACCAGGGGCATCAAGGTGCTGCTCACCAACCTGCAGTTCGTGTTGGCCTGAGGTGGGGAAGGGGAAAGTGGCTCACTTCCTTCCTTCACCACCGGCCCAGCCAGACTCCAAGTCCCTGAGCCCCAGTTCCTAGGATGTGTTTTTCTGGACACTCTGGGGAAGGCAGCGCCTCGGTCCTCTCGAATCCCTAGCATGACCTGGTGGGGCCTCCTTAGACTGCCGCTCTGCTGGCTGCGTGCACCCACTGGCACCAGCCTGTCCTCTGCAGTCCCTGCACCCTGGGCCACAGCCTCCCCTCCGGTCGGTGTTCCTCAGACACAGCCCAGCCCGGATCCCGGCAGAAGGAAGCTCCTGCCCCTCTTTTTGCCCTGTGGCCTGCAGTGCGGCTAGCTGAGCTCTTCCCACAGAGAATGGGGGTCAGGGTTTTCTTTCCGGCTTTGGGGGGAAGATGAGCCAAGCTGAAGGTGGACTTCACCAGCAAGGGTCAGCCTTTCCTTCTGGTGTTTCTTCATCCATCTGTCAGCAAAGTGACTCGGTTTTCTTTTTAGCTCACTCCAAGGGTGAGCCAGAAAAACAGAAGGAATTATTTCTAATTGATAGCAGAAACTGTTTTTCAAACTCAGTCTAATATATAAGGTGTCTGCCCTTTTCGAAGCTCTAAGCTAAATCAAAAGCTATAAATACAAGTTCCTACAAATAAAGGTTTTTGAAGGGATGTGTGCAGCTGTGTTGACTCCCGAAGGGGAACTGACAGAAGACCGGAGTACTTGTGTCCTTGTGTGAATGCCAACCATCACTCCAGAAGCTGTGGGATTCGGGCACCGGTGAGTGCCAGGGCTCGGGCTTCCTCTTTCTCTAGTGTCAGACGTCTGAGCCGGCATGGTGCCACAAGCCTGTGATCCTGGCACTCGGGAGGCTGAGGCAGGAGGATCACCACAAGTTTGAGACCAGCCTGGGCTACACAGTGAGTTCAAGGCCAGGCTGACCTGGCCTTGCGAGACCCTGTCTCAAACACTGCTCCCCCCCAAAAAAGTCTAAGTCATGGTGCTAAATATCATTAGGCACAATATTATCTACACAATAGATTTTTGTTGAAATTAGTATTTTTTTACCTTAAGAAAATAAAATTTAGGCACACCAGATTTCCTCTCCAGCCATACAGCAGTGTTATTTGAGGATAATGAAACCAGGCAAAGGAAGCAAAGTCACCCCCACCTAGCACTTCCTGTCGCGTTGGGCAGGTGTGAGCCCCGCTGACCCCGTGGTCCTGTCGAGAGTGGTGCAGTCTAGAGTTCTTTCTGAGTCCCAAAGCCTGCGTCTCTGACATGTCAGGTGTCGCCCCTTGCTGCTTGTGGAGAGACAGCCCTGTGAAACTCTCTGAGGACCTCCAGCTGGCCAGCCGTGATGTGGATGTGGGACCGGATGCTGGCGATGGCTCTGATGGCCTCCTCCGGGCTCCAGTTGTGCACCTGGATCAGTACAGGATGGGGGTCAGCGGAGAAAGGAAGGACCGGCTGCAAGAGGGCTCCCAGAAGTTCATTTTGTAGAAAACTCCATTGTAGGAGTGTTAATAATTGCGCTCTAGGGGCCTGGGGATTTAGCTCAGCAGTAGAGCACTTGCCTAGCAAGCACGAGGCCCTGAGCTCGATCTGCAGCACCAAAAAACAAACAAACCCACCACTGCCAGGGGTGGTACTTGGAAGGCAGAAGCACATGAGACTGTTTGAGCCCAGAAGTCTGCCCAGCTGGGGCGACTTAGCAAAACCCTGTCTTAAATAAGAGGGCAGAGGCAGCTCCGTGCAGGATGCTTACTGAGCATGTGCAAACCCCCAATACTGCAACACAGAAGATTCTTTTTTTGGGGCGGGGCAGCTGCTGGGGATTGAACTCTGGTAGGCAAGCACTCCGCCCCTGAGCTAAATCCCCAAGCCCAGAAGATTCTAAGAGTGAGTATATGGTAGATGTTTCCCCACAGCTTATCACCATGGCCAGAAAAAAAGTTCAATCAATTTTGTGGTACTGGGGATTGGACATAACAGGCCCCCTGCTCCCTCTTTTACATTGTCTGAAGTCAGGGTGTTGCTAAATTGCGCGGGCTGAGCTCAGATTTGAGCTCCTCCTGTTTCAACATCCCCAGTGCTGGGATCACAGGCGTGCACCACCACACCCGCTTAGTCTCTGACACACTTTCTCATTTAAATTTCAAAACACATGAAGTCTGAGGAAATTGCGTCAGAGAAGAGAATGTACCTGTGTCTATCCTGGTGGGCCGGTGGCAGAGCCTGGATGAGCCGACATGCAAAGGTCAAGTACTGTGCCCGGTACCCACCACACCCACAGCCCAAGATGGGGCAGCGGCTGCATGCAGCAAGGCCCCTCCCCAGACCATGCCTGTGAGCTTCCGGCCGCCCAGAAATGCCCACCTACCTGGATCAGGTAGGCAGCCACCATGGTGGCGCTCCTGGAGCGCCCAGCCTTGCAGTGCACGTAGACACACTGGCCCAGGGACTGGTACTTGAGAGCAAACTGGACTCCCCTGTGCAGGTTGACCAAGGTAGGGATCCCCATCATGTCCACAGTGCTGAGTCGCAGCTGCTCCACGCCTGCCTTCTTCCACTCCTGGGACCGGGTCACCAGCATAAAGACAAGGATAGGACCCCGTGGAGGGCAGCACCGAGGGAGCTCCCGGGGCAGCAGGGCCACGTGGAAATCTCAGGCTTTACTACAGCATGAATGCATATGCTTTCCTGTTTTCTTAAAGCCAGCACTCAGGAGGCTGAGGCAGGAGGATCACTGTAAGCTCAAGGCCATCCTGGGCGATATAACAAGACCCTGTCTCAAAGAGCTACTTAAATAAATAAATACAAATAAGTAATAAAAACTGGGCATGGTGGCGCATGCCCGTAATCCTAGCACTCGGGAGGCTGAGGCAGGAGGATGGCAGCGATTTCCAAGCCAGCCTGGGCCACATAATGAGTTCAAGGCCAGCCTTCACTACAAAGGGAGACCCTGTCTCAAACAACCGCAAAAAAAAAAAAAAAAAAGAAACCCCAGTAAAATAAGTAAATAAATAATCAGGGGGTGGGGATTTATCTCAAGTGGTAGAGCTCTTGCCTAGCGAGCACAAGGCCCTGAGTTCAATCCCTAACAACCTCCACGAAAAAAAAAGATTATACTGTATTATTATTATGATGATTATTTTTTTGGTGCCAGGGATTGAACTCAGGGCCTTGTGCTTGCTAGGCAATTATACTGTATTATAACAAATCAAAATTAAAAGGGCTAGGAATGTAGCTCAGTGTGAAGATGCTGAGTTCAATCCCTAGTACTGGAAAAAAAAGGAGGGGGGTTATCCTTTTAAAATTAACACACACCTTCCCTTGTTACTGCAATAGTATCACTTACAAGGAAGAAATAGGAGAAACAAACTCTGCCGAATCAGGTCACTATGTTTTGCTCTGTGTGTGGTGCTAGGTATGGAACCCAGGCCCTGCGCTAAGCCACACCCCCAGCCCTTTTTAAAATGCTGAGTCAAGAGCTTGCTAAGTCTGTAGGTTGCTCAGCTGTGCTCAGACTTGTGGTTCCCCCTGCCTCGGTGTCCCAGAGTGCTGGGATTACCAGCATGTGCCACCATGCCCAGCTATTTTTTGCTTTAAAACTTAGCTATGCTGCAGCTGCTCTCATTAACCTGTTAGGCAAGTACTGGCGATTTAAGACTGAATGAAAGTCAGTACTTCGTACCATAGAATTAACGACGACCAAGCACAGCATTCTGCAGCTTGTGGCCCGGTGCAGAGCTGCCGAAGACTCAGCTCCTGGAGTCTTGGGGCTTGGAGGCAGGAATGTGCTGTTTTAACAAACCTGAGAAGCACTGCCTCTGACACCTCCTCACTAGTGAGCTGAGACAGTGCCATCTCACAGGTGCCAAAAACTCACGTCTGGGGACCAAGTCTTTTCCGCGGGTGCCCAGCAGACATCCCAGGACCAAGCACATTCGTGAACATTTACGGCTGTGCTAAGGACCACTGGGTCTCGAGGGGAAAGCCGAGGAACCACTGCCCATCCTTTTACAGCGTGTGCCATGGCGCTGGGGGCTGTGGCTGAGTGGCAGTGTTGGTTTAGCACAGCAAGGCATGTGATCCTCCTGCTTCAGCCTCCTGATTGCTGGGACCACAGGTTCCAGCCAGGACGGAGGGGTGGAGGGGTCACCTTTACTGTTAAAGGCCATTCCGGTTCCCTTCACTCTGCCCTGTCTCCAATGCACCGCATCCCGGGAGTCGAAGCTCCACTCCCCAGTGCTCCCAGGCCCCTCACCTTGGAGCTGTTACACAGGAACCTGGTCTCGTACTCCTCGTTCATGGTGATCACCCCGCGCACGTTCTCGTCCTGGACCAGCTGCACAGAGGGCTCAGCGGGCCACGGGGAGGGGCTCCTTCCCTGACCCCGCGCCCGTCTCCAGCATCCCATCCCCCTGTCTCCCTGTCCCATCCCATTCCTCCGTCCCCATGCGGGCAGGCTGTCCCTGTCCCCG
>PVJO010014736.1:0-47388 GCA_004026905.1 Hystrix cristata | reverse complement strand
AAAAAAAAAACTACATTGTGAAAAAGGACAAATTTAGAGATACCAAAATATTCACAGTGGTTCCCTTTGGGTTGTAAAATTAGAATTAATTTTTACTTTACCATTGGGCTTACCTGATAGTTTCTAAATTTTATTAGTTCACAATGTATTTCTTTTTCAAATAGAAAACAAAAATAACTTAATGATTTAAATGTCGACCAATATTCTGACTGAAGCACTACAGACGTTTCTATTGTCCCCTAAGGCAAACGTTGGCCTGAGCCCATGACACCATGACTGGATGAGGCACGCGTAACATGTGGGGTTGTGCAACATGAAGTGGTCTACTAAGCCAGAGCAGTGCATTGGATACACACATGGTAACAGTAACAGACTAGCATATGGAGCCTGTTGAGCAAGGAAGGAACTGAATGCAATGTATGACTATCTATGCATCTATCTTCCAAATTAGAATGATATCTTTGGGAAAGTTTATGAGAATGGGGTGTAAGATGTAATGGGGGAGATGTAAGAGAATAAATAAAATGTGTTATGTCAACCAAGAATGGCAGTGCTCTGTGAATAAAGGCATATAATTAGCTCATCCCTCACACTAGAAAACAAAAGAAACACAAAGTAAAAATTCCTGAAAAAAAAAAATCTCAAATGCTGATCTTCTCCAATCCTGATGGAACTCTGCATCAGTAACAGCCAGTATATAGTAGAGGGTAGGTAGGGGGCTGCCAAAGGTCTTCCTCTTTGGCCTCTGCTGAAGAACAGGAGCCAGGGCCAAGAGTATAAGGAAGGGGTATGCAACAAGAGCCTTCAGCTGGCTAGATTCCAGCAAGGGTGGCCACATATTTGGATCTCATATGGCTTTACCACCTTGTCTTGCTGATAGTCACATGTTCGTGCACTGAGGGGTGATTCTGTTTTACAGATGAGGAGACTGCTCATCAGAGAGCATTGAAAGAGCCCAGCCCTTGTCTTTTGGTAAAACCATAGACTGAATACATTTTACACAAGGTCTGGTGGGGATTAACAGCCATCACCTTCTGTCATCATACACAGGCCAGCCTGTGGATTTTAGTCAAGCCTTGGATTTTATGTCTTGGGTAACACAGGGTTGAATGAATAATGTTTCCTCACCTCCCTTGCAGTACCCAAAAGAGATGGTAGATGAAAGGAAGATTAAAATCTATGGCCTTCAGACCTGCGAGAAATACTCTGTCCACACTTGGACAAATGGAGCCATCTACCTTCTACTGGACCATGTGACCCTGGACAATGTGCAACTCTGTGATGACTACTATAAAATGAGGACTAGTGGTCCTTTTCTTGTTTTCCAGGTACCACTTAAGTCCTTAGATTTTTGTATGGCCCCAGGGAAGGGAAGGCGCCCTCAAATCCACCTGGGATGAAATTTATTCTGACCCAGGTAGCAGACTCAAAGCCCAATTAAAACTGATATATCTAGAGAAACATGCTATTTCCTACAGCTGAATGTTGTGCAATAACAAGGTGCCCAGGCTGAGCACCTCGTGGGGCTCCACTGAGGATGCCTGGAGATCTCAGAGAGAGCAAACCTAGAATCAGGGCCACCTGCTCTTCAGATAATGGCTGTGACCTTGCGGGAGAAATGGAGGCGCAGAAATCCTTAAAAGCTCATGCTGAGTCTCAGAATACAGGAAACGTGATAAGAATGAATATGAAGGATTCTTGCAGAGCATTTTAAACTCCCTCGGGACAAGGGAAGGAAGAAAGGAAAAGGACGAATGCAACTTCCATTACTGAAGAGATTAATTTCTCTGCCAGTTCCAGAAAAACATCAAGAAAGAGAACAAAAAGGCAATTTTTTAAAAGTCCCTATTTCTGATGTCAAAGTTTTTTTTTTTTTTTTTTTTTTAACACAAAGAATAAAAACGATTTTAAGGCCCAGAACTTCTTCCCGGAGAAGAGATATCTTCATTGTCAGAGTCGAGCTGGGGAAAGGTCCCATGTGCCCACATCTGGCCACGTGTCCCAAGGTTTGCACCAACACAATGAGACAGGTGAAGAGGAAGGTCATCCTTCCTAGAGTGGCAATGATAAACTGCCAGGAAGGAATAGCGCTTCTGAGGCCTGAAATTCATCCACCGGGAGAAAGTAAGTCTAAGTCTTTGTGCATTCATTATGCTGGTCAATAAGGAACCACGATAGCTAGAACAGGAGTCCAGGGCATCCGCTAAAGCTATTAGTATTTTCAAGGTGACCTTTGAGAAAGCTTTGGCCCCTGCCATGTTATAACTGGAGTTTAGCTATAACTTTAGTAAACCTCAGGTCCTTGGGGTATTGACAAGGAAAACTTTAGTCTCTGGAAATATGAGTCAGGCTACTTACAAGAAGTTCTCTCTGTTCCAAGCTCAGGACCAAAGTCCACCTTTCTTTCTACATTTTAAAATTATAGAGACGGGTGAAGGAAGGAGAGAAAGTGAAGAAGCAGTTCCCACCATGAGCAAGAGAAACACACAAAAAGGATCATGCTAGGGATACATCTATGGGCCTTGCTGGGAGCTCAAGAAAGTATTTTTCCCACTGGCTAAAGATCTCGCTGCAGGAAGGACAGACTCCTACCCATACGCAAACTGTCCAACATTCTACTTTGTCAACTGCTGATGTGTGGCCTGGGACACAAGCTGAGAATGTGTGACATGGAGGAAGAGGAAGTCCACATGCATTCCCATGAGTGCCACACTTGGGGAGGGCAGCTGTGCTGAGACAGGACTCAGTGTTAAGTAAGGTACAAACAGCCCTGTGCTTGCCTTGCTTTTAAAACTAATGGGTATTTCATGGCAGTTTCTTCAAAGACAAGAATTCATGGCTAATAATATGAAGTTGAGGCATGCTTGGGGATGTGTCAAGGAACAAGAGAGAGAAGAGAGAGAAGAACCCACTCTTGGTCCAGTAAGAAACCAGACACAGATGGCTTCTGTTTCCCCCCTTTCCCACGGCTTCTGACACTTGGGAGAGGGGGAGGAGAAAAAGGAGGCAGTACAATCAATAGACACTTCACTTAAATAAGCCAATCCAGTTCTTCACTTAGATAAACCAATCTGGTTCCAGAAAACATCAGTTCTGTTGCTATACATCATCCATAGTGAAAGTGAAGGTATTCTTATTGAGTTATCTAAAGCTGCTTTTCCAGTTCATTGTTTAAGAGAGGGTTATAATCTAGATGATAACATTAGGCTCCCAATAATGGTTATGAAAATGCTATACTATCCTGTCCCCTTGTTACAAAAGCTGTCAGAAGAAACACTAGGAAGAACAACAGAGATAGTAAAAGAAAGACAATGTAAGAGAAAAATGAGAATTAAAGATGACACCGTACTAAAGAGATAAGAGCGTGAGTGTCAGGGGAGGTAAAGTAGGGGGAAAAGCCCATTCATATGCGATTGAATTATATTCTCCAGAGTCTCTGATAAGGCTCGATTTCTTTCTTACTTTCTTTCCTATAACTGTTGAAATGAGCTTCCCAACACTTCTAGGACATTGCCATGGCATCAGTCACATACGACACACACAGTCAAACACAGACATGGTTGAAACAGCTTCCCCTCCTATATGTAATGTGCATTCATTCTCCCCGTTGGACAAGCATGATACTGAAGCACTACTTTTACTGCTGTCCCACCTTCTTGATTTGTACCCACTCACTTTATCTTTAAATATATTGGACCATTCTGATTGCCACTCAGTGCCGGTCAGCTGAGGAATCAGCAGATGAGTAGTTTCCTTTGGATTATCCTACCACTGACATTTCTCTACCATGAGGCCAAATGAAGTCTGCAAACAGGAAAGATTTTTCTTTTCTCACTTTTTAAAGATGGCACAGTGGTGATCCTATGATTAAAGTTCATTGTCTGAATGAAAAAGCCGCTGGCCCACTGTGTCTTGCCATTGTCATAGCTCCTTGTGATTCAATTAGGGACAGTGTACTGGTAGATTTCTGCCTGGTTCCCATGGACCTAAAACTTTTATTTTTATCCCATACTAACTTGGTGTTAGACAAAGCTTTGAAGATTCCCAGGGCTAATCTTTAATGAAAATGGAGAGGCAAATAAAAAAGGCTGAAATAAATTCCAATGAAAGCAGCAAAAGGATTAATTCAGGGAAGGAGATAAAAATGAAAATACAGTTTAAGAGAAGCAAAGAGGGATGCAGTAAAAAAAAAGATGTTAAAAATTTAACAGTGATGAGATTAGTTAAAACAGTTTGATTTTACATTTCATTAATTTTCTCTACTGGTTGAAGTATCATTTTTTAAAAAGTAGAATATTAAAAATACCAATAAGAAATCATTATTAAATTATATGGTTTGCAGGGATAGAGCAATGTTACTGAAGCCAAGAATATAAAAATTCTTCTACCGAAGCCCTTCTTTTCCTCATTCTTTCTATTTTCTGGAGACACCTTTTCACTGAAAAAAAGATTCACATTGATGTCGACCAAAAATAGATTATTTTTAGAAACTATGATAGTGGGTGGACCTGGTTAGAGTTATGAAAAGGAACACGCCCATGTTGATTAGTTTTGAAAGAACAGTGTAGAATGATACATTTGGTCTTTGAAATCTAGGAGTTCTCTTACTACTACATTATAACCAAGTTGAGATTGAGAATGTCAACATGCTTTTCCACCTGCCTGGGTTCAGATTCTTTAAATGAGCAGTTTCAAAGGGTTTCAAGCATGGGAACCAATTTATGAAAATTTCTCATTGAGTTGGTTAGAAACTTACTACAAAAGTCTTAACAATCCGAGTTTTACAGCCCCTTGTTGCTGCAAATAGGTGATTTTTATTACAAACCTATACTTTTCTCTGTCCTCATCTTCTTGGGTGGCAAATATTTTCCACTGGAAATGGGCAATGATGTTACTGCGGTTGTGAATGGTTACAGTCCGCTGATTGGCCAGAGAGATATAAGTTTTCTCGATGATCAAGGAGTTCTTGTCCAGCCTTATATTCATGTCTGTGGCAGCCCCATAGAGAGATACAAATATTTTTTCACCTAGGAATTAACAAAGTACAAACAACTTTCAGATTTCTTCTAGAATGTTACTTGTAGTCCATTTTATTTCCAGCTACAGTTAGGGAACATAGGACAAACATTAGATGTTTCATTCTTCTCCATCCCATTAACCCAGAGATAAGATAGGATCGGAAAATTTAACTTGTGTGCTACCTTTCTTGGTCATTGTAAGAAGTACATAAAATATGAATTTTGTGGTGGGTATTCCAAGACATTTCTTTCTTCATAAATAGTTTTCGATCTTATAGTCTGACCAGGAGGGCCACCGAGTTCTAGAATACAACCATATGCCTCATCTTTAGCCCAGCTTTCTACTTCTTAAGTGTTTTTATCAAATATACCTCAGAAGAGCTGCTCAGCATAAGAGGATTTAAGTCCAATCAAGGGCAGTGGTCAGGAAAGAAGATTCAATAACTTTAAAAATAAAAAATTAACTACGTAAAAGGAATTACATCTAAACAACAGCAATCAAAACAAAACACACATACGAAAACACACATACTTGCCGTGCCTGGGTAGTGATTACATAGAAAAAAACAAAAAATGAATAAAAACTGTATTTAAAATTATTAATTTTAAAAATATTAGGAACACTTTTATTTGTACAGCAAGTTAAGTCCCTGACTTGATTCAAGATGCAGCCATCACCTTGATTCTAGATGTGTAAGTGAGGTCCCTGGGCTTTCGTGAAGACACAGACCTACAAACTCTTGGACTGGACTTCAACACCTCACAGCATGTATATCGCTCTAACATCAAAATTTAAAAAGGAAATACTTAAGTGCTGCTAATGTTTTGTTGGTCTATGCTCTAAAATTTTCATTAGAATCCAGAAAGTGCAATTACCTGCACCTTATTTTTCAGCAAAACTTTCTGCTTTATTTATTGTTGTATGAAGTAAATAGCCACTAAATACATTGACAACTACATATTTTGAAGTTCTTCAAGCTCTATAACTTTGGATACAGCAAAATTTATCCCAAAGTTTAAAGAAAAGTAAGCATCAAGGCTTTGGCTCTAAAGTTTAAAATATTTTTATTAAAAATTTATATATAAAGTCAAAATATCAAGTAGTACAAAAGCACATACAGAGAAAATAAAATGTCTTCTTCCCCTAATCCCTAGCCTAATGTTTAGAGGTAAGAACTGTCAATATTCTCATGTAAATCTTCCCCCTCCAAAATTTTTAAACTTTCCGATGAGTGAAACTGCATGATCTGAGTGAAAATTTACTGTTGCTTTAATTTGCATAGTTCTCATTACTGATGATGCTTAACACTTTTTCATAAATTAATTGGTTTAAACCAGAAAGAAAACCCAGCCCACAGTGGAGGGCCACATCTAGTCCACACAAAGGACTATGCCTCCCGGATGAGGGTGAACCAGAAGTAGATTAACCCTAGTTCAGAGCTGAAGACCATGCTAGAATTTTCTATATACTGCAGAGAACTTCAGGCTCTGACTTTGGTGGCAACTGACTGACCACGTCCTGAAAACCCAGAAAAAGCAACTCCTTTCTGTTCAGAGGAACGTACCTGCACATAAAGTCTTAAGCTTTTTAATATTTTTTTAAAAAGCACACAGCTCAATATAATGAGATATACAAAGAAATAAAATCCCATGTGTTAGAACCAGTGAAACATGAAAAACAGAAATAGGCTCAGAAAAACCCTGATACCAGGTGTCATCAGTTATAGAATGTTATGGTTTCTATTTAGATATCCCCAAGAGCTACATGCACTCGCCTTCTAAAGGCAGGCATTTTAGAAGGTAGTTAGATTATGGGGAATGAGAACTGACTCACTGTTAGGAGGTGGGGTTGCCTCAGAAAAGGCAGGTCACTGAGTGCATGGCCTGCAGGGGTTCTTCTCTCTCTAATTCTCTACCACCATGACAAAAACAGCTTTTCCTCAGCCACGCCACCCTGCCTTGGAGCCAGCTGACTAAGGACTGAAACCTCTACAAACTGTGAGCCAAAATGACCTCTCCTCCTTTAAGCTGTGGCTGTTGGGTATTGTGTCTCAGTGATGAGGAACATGACTGAGACCTAGACTGTACACCAGTTATATTTAGAGTGCTTATAGTAACAATGGATGAGCGTAAAGCTATATCCAGAGAAGAGGAAATTGAAAAAAGATCTAAAAAATTAGAAAAGAGCCACACTCTAGGATTTATAGGAAAAACAATAAAATAGCTTAAATTTTAAAAAGAAAAACTTGAAAGGAAAAACCTTCAAAGAATAAATTCAGTAAAAGAATTTTAATAATTTTATGAAAAAATGGTGAAATAGAAAACAGAAAATACAAAAAAAGGCAATATGAAGAAATAAAATACATGGAAAATACAAATGAATGGGTAGGAGACAACGCAGGTAGCATGAGAAGGTTGAAAAGTATTTAACTGGAAACTCAGAAATGTAATGAAGCAAAGTCAGTATTTCAAGAAATGATGGCTAAGAGTTTTCTAGAATTAATAAATACATCAATTCGCAATTCAAAAAGCCTGATGATAGTCAAATGGAATAAATTAAAAGAAATTCATGCCTCAATATATTGTAATGAAACTAAAGAAACCAAAGGTAAAGTCTGGAAAGTGGTGAGGAAAATAAAGAGAAATTATCTTCAAAGGAGTCACAGCTGGATTTACACCTGATTTTCCAATGGAAACTGAAAATATAATGGAATGCTATTTTCAATATGATGGTGAAAACAATGTCAGACAAGAATCCAATGGAAATTTTTCAGCTTTTTAAACCTAAAAATGTCTCTATTATTGGTCTTCATTTTTTAAGGATTCTTTCCATAGTAAAAGATTCTAAATTAGCACTCATTTCTTTGAGCACTTTTTATCTTATTTTTTTGCACAGAGGATTTAACCATGACCTGCACGCTAAGATATATCCTCTGCTTTTTTTTTTATTTTTATTTTTAGTTTTTGAAACAGAATCTTGCTAAATTGCTAAATTGCCCAGGCTGGGCTCAGACTTACAATTCTCCTGCCTCAGGCTCCCAAAGTGCTCGGATTACAGCATGCCTGGCTCTCTTTGAGTACTTTAATAATGCCATTTTACTGTTTCCATCTTTTATAATTTCCTCTGAAAAATTTACTATCAGTATTGTTAGCATTACTTTTAAGGTGATGCACCATTTTCTCTGGCTACTTTTATGATGTTCTCCTTTCTTTATTTTTCAGCATTTTAACAATATGCCTGTGGTTGGTTTTCTTTGTATTTGCCTGACCACAGGTTTGCTGAGCTTTGTGAACATAAGGATTAATTTTTTTGGAAAAATTTTCAGGCACTATCTCTTAAAATATTGTTTTATTCCACTCTGTCTTGTATTTCTGAGACTCCAGTTACACATAGGCTGACCTTTTGATTATGTGTCAAATGGATTTTGCTTTCTGTTCATTTACTTTTGTTTCTCTCTGTGCTTTAGTTTGGGTATCTTATACAGCAGGGTCCTCAGGTTTACTAATTCTGTCTTTTGGTTTATCTGTTCTGCTGTTAAATAAATAATTGCTTATTTCCAACATTGTGTTTTTCAGTATAACATTGTTACTAAAATCTGAGAAGATAAAACAAATAGGCTGATCTATAGAACAACTGAACTTCTAAATTTTGCATAAAAATCCTAAATAAAAAATTAGCAATGACAATGACACCACATGAAAAGAACGATACTTCATAACCAAGCAGAGTTTACTTCAGGAATTCAATGATGACTCACTATTAGAAAATGTATTAATGTAGCAATAAATCTAAGCAGAAAAAAGATACCTTCATCGATGCTGTAAAAGAATTTGAAAAAATTTGAAGCACATTTAAAATGTCTATAAAATAGGGACAAATAAAATTAAAATATAATATAAAATCTCAGTAACTAGAACAGCATAGTACCAGTGCATGAAGGGATAGTCAATGGAATAGAATAAAATGTCACAACTGAGCCAAATACATATTGGAATTTAGTATATTATAAAGGCAGCATCTCATATCATTCATGTAAACACGAACATTATGAAAAGTATCTTGGAAAAATTTTGTAGACATATGGAAAAATAAATCTTGTATCAGAATAAGTGTAAAGTGAATCAAAATAAATGTTTGGTATGAAGCCATAAAAGTAGAACAACACACAAGAGAATTTCTTTGTAACTTCAGACCAGAGAAAACTTTCTAAGATTCAAAATGTACATCTCTCTAAAAAGATTAAGGAGTTTGATTACCTAAAAATGAAAAAATAAATTCTGAATGCTACAAAACTCTATAAACAAAGACAAAGGAAAAAAAAAAACTGGGGAAAATATTTGTAACAAAGGGATCAAATCCCCAGATATATAAATAACTGTTAGAAATCAATAAGACAACCCAGCAGAAGAATAGGATAGGGTTGCCAAAAAGAAATATAAACAGTCCTATATGTTTGAAAAAATGCTCAACTTCATCATAATTAAGAGAAATGTAAATAATGTTGTGTTTATAACCCCCCCCCATATCAGACCGATCAAACAAAAATTTCAGAACTTCAATGGCTGTCAGCACAGTGTGGGAAAAGGCATTCTCATCTGTTGCTGTGGGAATGCAAAATGGTACCAGTCTTCCCCACCCCGTGGAGTGAATTTGGCAGCACAGATCAAAATATCTATCAAAATCATGAAGCTATTTATCCCCTGACCCATTCTTAGGGATTTATCCCAGAGAAGAGCCAGAGCAAGTTTACAGGTATTTATTATAGCATCATTCTTAACAACAATAGAGCTGAAAAAGCTAAAGTATTCATAAGAGAAAGCTGGTTAAATATGTTGTGATACATCTCCAAATAGAGTACTATACAGCTGTAAAAAGGTACACAATGTGAAGGAAAGATTCCAAGATTCGTGATTAAGTGGAAAAGGGAAGGAAAGGAACAACATGTATATTATATTACCTAAAGAAGGAAAATAAGAATATTCATTCATGCTTGCATCCACTTTCATAAAATCACTGGAGGGATCTAAGAAACTAATCAAATGTGGGTGGGATCAGGTAAGTGGGCAGTACAGAAGCAAGACTTTTCAACAAGTATTCGAAAATATTGCTCTAATTTTTGAACATATGAATACATCATCAAAGGAAAAATTTTAATGTAAAAAAGAATTATAGGCCTCTAACAAACATATAAAATTTCTAGACACCACCAATAATGAAAGGAATATAAAATAATATACCATCACATAGCTATCAGATTACCAAACCAAAATCAAACAATTTGATAATATTGACATGGCAGTATATCAGCAAGGATATATAAAAAAAGAATTTTCACATACTTCTGATGAAAGTGTAAGTTGATACAGTCACTTGATAAGCCAACTTAATATTTAATTTGTCTCAGTATTAATTTTCCCTATTTCCCAGCAATTGCATCTGTAGGTATTTATCCAAAAAAGAAATTCACACAACTGCAGGAGGACATTAGACAAAGACGCTTGATGCTGTGTTGGCTCAGAGAGCATAAAACCCAAGAGCAGGCTTAATATTTGATAGAACAGATAAATAATATTTTCACACCCTTGGATATGGTCCATTAGCTCAAATAAATCAGAGCAGTCTGTACCTATGTGCTTAAATCTTTAAAATATAATGTTGAATAAAGAAACCAAGTTGGAGAATGATATGTGCAGTACAATTCCATTTATGTGAAGTTTAAAACTGCTTGAGACAAAACTACATATTGTCTATGGATAAATGAATTTGTAGGACTAGCATAAAATGCATCCAAATATAGTTCTTCTAAGGAGTTAGATATGGGAATTAGGTAAGGAAAGGGTAGCAAAGTGGCTTTGAATCTATAATCAGTTATAGAAAATAAAACCTCAGTGATAAATGTATACGGCAAAACATTGAAAGTTAAATAAGACAGGTGTTGATTTTAACATTCTCTATGATTCTGTGGGTATTTTAAATTCTTCTTTATTTAAAAAAATAATCAAGGGAAAAAAGATGCAAGGGCTTATTTCAGACAAACCTAGGGGTCAGAGAGACTAATGTTATCCATTTGAGTTGCTCACTGAAAAAACGCCCTGTCTCAGAAATCTAGCAAGAGGTACTATACTTTTTGAGAACCATCTAATTTTTTTTGTTGCTGTTTTCAAAAATCATCAGATCCAGAAAGAGTACAGCGTAATAACTCTTCTCTTGCTCCCAAAGCTGCTGAAGTTACTTGTTTTTTATACCCACTTTTGTGAAAACAACCTAGCTACTTAGAAGACTATTACGATAGAGGTGGGCGTCCTGTCGGATTCTGTGCCTCCCATTAGTGTTTTGTTCCCTTAGAGTGCTCTGGTTCCATTGCTGGGGTTGAAAACTGCAATCATCATAGATGAGGTTAGCGGCAATCATTTACTATGCCCCCATAAAGATATATTTTGTGCAAGGTCTCATTACCTTTGCCAGTTTTGCTGCTATCAATCAAACCAAACAAATACGAACAAAACTAATTTTACAAAGTAAGTGTGAAGCTACCTCTATCACAATACATTTCCTACTGTGGTTGCAGGACTCGGAGACAACAGAGGACCCTAAATAAAACATATGAGCAGAGCCATAGATTCCCCAGGGAGCTAGCTGAGGGAAGAGTATTTTTTACTTCTTGGTCAAAGCAGGATCAAATCTACCACTGTAGTGTATTGCTGAAACAAATTCCTCGGGAAGTTCTCTTCCTTTGTTCAGGAAACTGAAATTAAGGGACTTGATTGAGCTCACCCAGTATATTGGCAGCAAGGCCAAAACCAGTGTTCTTGGTCTGCACAGAAGGTAGCACGGGGCTGTAGAAAGCATGTTAATTTTGGGGGAATCCCAAAGACTTGGAGTTAAGTTCAAGCTTTACTTAGGAGTAAAGGCGTAAAGGCATTGAACATTTCTAGGCCTCAGTGTGCTCATCTTGAAAATGAACGGAGTTAAAGAAATGTCCTCTAGTAACCCTTAAAAGACTAACAACAATGATTTGAGTCCTTTCTTGCTAGGTAATTTACAGAAATCTCATCCCACACCCCTAAACAATCTTTGCCAATCAGGAAAAGTCCTAACGTCTGCTGTTTCCTAACCTAACCTAAGGAATAAGGAATGAAGAAAAGAAAAGTAGGGCAAGGAAGGTTTCCATTGCCTCCATCTAAAGTCATGTTAAATGTTTGCTTCTAACTGTTTTGCTTTGTTTTCTAAAGATAACAGTACAATTTCATAGTTAGTTGTAATAACCACGCAGTTGACTCAAAGTGCATACAGGTAAGTTTGCATAGATATACTTAGATAGACATTATTTATCAGTTACAGCTTGCAAAGTATGTCATACTCAGTTATTATATTATATATTGGTTTTACTTTTATTGGCCTTCATGAAGAAAAAATAATTATGGTTTTAGAAAGTGTACTAAAATAAAATACATAAATGACTATAAAACTGTCCTGTGAAGTACTAATACTATAATGGTATATATATTTAATAAAAATACATCATCACACCTTTGGGGAAAAAGCCTACTTGCCAACTCCTGCCTCCTAACCTGAAATAACTCCTCTTCAGTGAGAGGTATAATAGTGTACTTCAAAAAATGCTGAATAAGTGTACCAGCTTTATTTCCTGATTATGCCAGTGGTTAATGTCACCTCTAAGATGACAGTAACTTCACCTGGGATTGAAGAAAAAAGCTGCTGTACTCCTATTTATACTACTCACCTAGTAACCAAATTGTGCAGTAAAAATATTTTTTGAAAAAACCCATTCTGAGTACCAATGTCTTCACAAACCCTGAGATTGTATAAAGTTACTCAATACACTGTTGAAAATTACAAAACTTAAGAAATTAACCATTTGTTTTTCTGAATCTAATAATGTTTCCACTCTCAGTTTTATTTAAAGGTTAGAACTAGTGTACTAGTGGTTCTGGGTTTTTGTTGTTGTTGTTATTTTGTTTTGTTATCAGTTTAGTCTTGAGTAGCTGCATTCTTAATCTCTTCTAGAGGGATGAATGTGTAAAAAGTATCATGTTACTTAAGTTTTGGTATATAATTAAAAAGTAACTAAGTAATTTCTTGGGTAAAATCAGTTTCTTAAGCAAGTTTGATTCCATTACACATGGGCTCAACAAAGAGGAAGAGGGAGAAGGAAAGGATGGAATTGTGGTTTAGGAAAACATCAATGCATAAAATATTAGGTATTGGTGACACGTTATACATGGCCTCCTTAATTTCTAGGGCACTGGTTCAAATTCTTGTCTGAAAAAGTAATCTCCTAGCGGCATTTTGTTAAGAATATAGCCAGTGGAGGAGAAGAGGCAGATGGAATAAGCAGAAATGTTGGAAATGTGATTGAGTACTTCCTACTGTGGAATACCAATGCTCCTCCTGGAACATTCTTTGGAGAAATATAAAGAAAAGACATTCAGCAATAGCTCATATTAAGTTTCCCTCCTCGAACTAATTTATACTTCAAACAGCTGCAGAAAGTTCAATCAGAAGCTTATTTAGTAAAATGGAAAGCCAATGATCATGGCTGTTTAGAAAATCCCCATGATAAATTGTGTTTAGACAGTCATTACTGTTGTTCACTAATGGAAGGTTATAGGTTGTGGTCATTGAAAACCTGCAATAAAGATGAAAGCATATTTTTATCAGATGTTCACTTCATGTCATGAAAAATGCTATGAGACAGTTTGCTTCACTCTGTGATCTTCAGAAAATGACCTTCATTCATCAAAGTTAACACAAGAAACTCAGTGGGTAGAAACCAACTTTTTCAAGGAGCAATTCAATTTTGTTACATAAACATTCATTGTGGTTCAACCTACGTTACCTTTAGCATGAAACTGCAAGTGAAAGTGTGGGTTCCAGTTCAAATTCTTCTATTGGAGTAAAATTGAGATCTGGGACCTCTTGAAGAACACAGTTGCATTTCAGAGTTAATGGTTTAAGAAAGTTAAAATGTACAGATAGTATTAAGAGTGATCAAGGAGATACCTGTGATGGCACAGAGGTCAGTGCTTAGGAGTAAAGAGTCTGTGTGCTAACTGGGCTGTGGACTAGATGTGTGACGTCAGGCAAGCCACTTGCTTTTTAGAGCTCTGAGGGCTTCAGTATTTCATTTGTAAAATCTGATGACTGAGTTTGACTATCACTAAAGTCTTCTCTCAAGTTTTGATTCTATTGCTCTATGAGTACTCGAAGTCACTTGGTCTCAAAAACTAACCAAATAAAAAATTTTTCAAAAATTATACCTGGATCATATGAAAACTTACTTATTTATACAGGACATCCATATACTAGAGTGTTCATGTGGAATGGATTAAAAATACACTGAAAATATTGAAGAAGGATGAGCTAGAGATAAACAATATTTTAAAGGTAATTTACTCAATATATTTACCAACAATTAATTATTTTAGTAAGAGTAAGAGGAATAACTATTCTTTTTTTTCAAATTCCTGGTATAAAATTTTGTGATATAGTGAACCAAAAGTAATTCTAAGGTCACATTTTTCCAATATTGCTTAGTTTTAGGAACTGACATAAAAATGATACCTCATAAAGATGTGACTATCAGAAGAAAAAAATGTAATGCTGACTGAATTTACTAATACTCAAATCATTTTTCACTTTCATTCACTATCAACACTAATAACACAAAGGTTCTGGTTGAAATTCAACTAATAACTTTTTCATCATGGTAACAATTAATAGAAACTTCAAACCCAAATTATCAGTAAGTTCATTCAACATAAAAGGACTGAATAGCACAATTAAAAGATCAAGATTTTCAGGCTGGATTTTTAAAATAACCACCTAGTGATACTTCCAAATGTCAAATTTTAAATATGAAGACATAGAAAAGTTGAAAGTAAAGAGATGAAGAGAATATACTCTGGCCACCCTAATCAAAAGAAAGCTTCTCTCCTCTATAAATGTCAGATCAAGTAGACTTTAATGTCAGAATTCTTACTAAACACTAAGAGTTATTTCAGAATGATAAAATGGTTAATTCGAGAAGAAATTATATTAATCCTAAATGTTTCATACCAAGTACATAGTCTCAAAATACACAAAATGAAAACTGATGGCACAGAAAGGAGAATTACCAAATCCTTAATCACAACTGTAGATTTTAATAATATCTTCCAACAACTGGCAAACCAAAGAGACAAAAATTCACAGAGCTATACATTAAATGACATGATTCTTTAACAAACTTGACCTAATAGCTATGGAACTTGTAACTTTTTCAGTGCACAGGAACATTTACTGAAATATAACATATTCTGGGCCATAATGTAAGCCCCAACTAATTTCAAGGCCTGAAATTCTACTGCATTTACTCATTGTCATGAGTGGCATTAAACTAGAAGCCAATAAAAAAAGATAACTACAACATTTCCAAGTAGTAGAATATTAAATATATTCTTAAGTAGCCCATAGGTCAAAGAAAATATAGACAGAGAAATTCTAAAATACTTTCAATTATATGGTATGGAAAACAACACATTTAAAAATGTATGGGTTGAATATCAAATCATTTTTGGAGGGAAAATTTTATCTTAAATATACAGATTATATATAGAAAAAATATTAAAAATCAATGCTCAAATTACCTCACCTAAAATTTAGAAAATGTATTAGAAATAAAACCCAAGGAAAGTAGAGGGATGAAATAACAAAGGGCAGAAATCAATAAAATGGAAAAGAAAGCAATGATAAAGAAAAGCAAATAAAAGTTGGTTCTCTGAATAAATTACTAAAGCTGATAAAGCACTAATAATACAGATCAAGAAAAATCAAACAAGAGTGAAGAAAAAATTACCAATATCAATAAAGACAGAGGAGCGATCATTAAAGAACCAACCAACACTACAAAGATATATGAATGGCTACTTTGAACAATTTTTTGCTGACTAATTTAAGATTTTAGATCATATGAAAAATTTCTTGAAAAACAGTTTAAGAAAATGAATCAATAATTGAAAACCTGCACCTCTTTTTTAAAAAGATGGTTTGACACAGATGGTTTGATACAGATGGTTTGAACAGTACATTTTTCAATTATTTAAGGAAGTAATAACAAAAATCTTTTTAAAAAAAGCTTTAGCAGAGAATAAAAGAAGAGAATAATATTTAATTTGTTTTATAAGACTAGTTTGTTTTGTTAGACTAAAACCCGACAAGACCATTACATGAAATTTACAGGCCACATTTTCTCATGAGTTTGAATGGCAAATTCTCAAGCAAAGTGTTAGCAAATATAATCCAGTGATTTATTAAAGGGAGGGGAAGGGGGGAAGAGGGGGGAAAACCAAGATGTATCATGTACAGGTACAAAATAACCATGTTGATTATGATCATTATGTATGCAATGTACCAATACATGTTCTTGGTAAAAAATAATAAAAAAATTTAAAAAAAATGATAATATTAGAATATAGCAGGAATTTAGCACTTCAAAATTAATCACTGCATAAGAAGAATAAAGGTGAAATAATGTATGATAATTTCAACAAATATAAAAAAGTATTTGATAAAATTCAACACCTATCCAAGATTTCCAAATTTAAAAGTCTTAGAAATCTAGGGAGCAAAAGGAATTTTCTTAATCTGATAGAGTATCTACTGAATGCCTATTATAAACATCAAACTGGAATTAACTTTAATCAGTGTTCCAGAAAAAAGGTAATGAGAATGGGGAAGAGCCAATAACTCTAGCAGAGAGGGGAAAAAAAAGGTACACAGCCCCACCTCACACCTAAACAAAATTAAATCAAAGATAAGCCGTTAACTAAATACAACAGCTAAAATTGTAACCCTTGTAGAAGGAAATGTAAGAGACTATGTTCATGATCTTGGGAAAAGCAAAGAAGGCAAAAGGCATAAATTTGAAAGAAAAATAATTGATAGCATAGATTTCATCAAAATTAAAAATTACTGCTCAAGAACTATTAAGTAAATTAAAAAAGCTACAGGCTGGGAGAAAAAATTAATAATATGTTATGTAATAAATATTAATAATACATATCTGTTATGGTTTGTGTCTAGATGTCCCCCCAAAGCCTCATGTGGTAAGAGATAGCTGGATCTAGAGTGTGTGATTACTAAATTGATCCACTGATTGCTTTGGCATGGTTCTGCTGGGATCAAGGATGTGAAACTAAAATTAAGGGTGGGAGTGCTGCTCACCCTAAGGGCAGGTAGCCTAGATAAAAGATACAGGAAGAAGCTAACTAGCTGCTTGTTTGCATTGCTTATTTGCATACAATCCTTGCATTTACTCACTTTACTTTGCTGCCGGCTGGCTGCCGGTCTGCCATGCCGGTCCGCCATGCCGGTCCACCCTGCCTCTGCCATGCTGCCCTGCCTCGGACCCAGCGTACTATGGACTGAAACCTCTGCAGACTGTGAGCTAATAAACCTTTCTTCCCCTAACTTTGGGTGTCGAGTATTCTGTCCCAACAACGAGAGAAAAGTAACTAAAACAGTATCAGACAATTAGTACTTAGAATAAGCAGTCATAAAGGACACTTAACAAATTAATAATAAAAGGAGAAAAACAAACAAAAGGCTTTGACACTTAAGGTAAAGGAATGGCCAGTAAGCACATGAAAAGGTCTTCGACATTATCAGTCATCAGGGAAATAAAATTAAGATCACTTGTTAGTGTTTCCATTGCTGGACAAAATTCCTTGACACCTGAAACTTACAGGAGAGCTTTATTTGGCTCACACTTTCAAAGGATGTAGTCCTTAGTCGACTGGCTCCAAGGCAAGAGCATTATGGTGGAAGGATGTTTGAGCAAAGCTGCTCAGAGTTCATGGAGGCAGGGAATCAGAGTCCAGGAGAAGAATGCCAGAGATCTACCCTCCAAAGGCACACCCCCAGTGACCCACCGCTACCCAGGTCCCACCTCCTAACAGCATACTCAGCCTTGAACATCAGTGGATTAATTCACTAATGAGTAGAGTGCTTCCATGATTCAAATCACCTCTCCAGCAGTCTCTTAATCTGGTCAAGTTGACAATGAAGATTAACTGGCATACCACCATCAGACAACACTTTACAAGGCTAGTGTGTCTGAAATTAACAAAACAACATGGTATGCTGTCAAGAATTTGAAGCAACTAGAACTCTCACAGTTTGTTGGTGGGAGCGTGAAATAACACAAGTACCTTGGGAAATTGACATTTCAGATGTGTTATGAGCTGTACTTTTGTTTGCTTACATGTGTCAGGAGTTTCCTCTTTTGTTGAAGCTAGTTCAAATTAGGTTCCTCTTGCTAGCAGCCAGTGAACTGCAGGTAATGCTAATGGTAAGACACATAGACTGGGCTGCTGGTTGCTTATGTGTTGTTATGCTGGGCAGTGTGGAGCTAGGACCACTCAGCTATAGGTCACAGGCAGGGGCTTTATGGGCCAGATGTGCATCCACCCACAAAGCCAGCAATTTTGACATCTATGATCTAGATGTCATTTGTAGCTCTTTCATTGGCTGTGTACTTCTGCTTTCTCCCTGCAATGCACTTGCGCAGACACTCTGGATGAATGAATAAAATAAGAAAGAAATAAAGAAAAACCATGAAATAATAAATGGAAATGGGTGGCCCAGCCACTGACTCCAGAGGAGGAACTCCACATTCACCAGCTGTGCTCCCAGCTCAGCTAAAGCTCAAGCTGTAGCCAGTATCAGACCCAGGCCACGGGTGCTCCGGGCTGCCCTGGTCATGAGGACAAAGGCAGAGGCAGATGGGGTGCAGCTTGACACTGCTCAGTACTTCTCTGAGTGCCTAACCCTCACCCCAGGTACCAAGTTGGATTCCAACTTGATGCAGGGCAGGGTCCAGCTGTTTGATCTTGAACTGACTGCCTCTTCATCCAGGCTGTGAGCTTTGTGTGAAAACTGGCCAGGTGAACACTCCTGCTTTGGTTCCTTCCTCCAATCTGTCTTCATTTGGGCTTTCCTGATAATCCCAAGGCTGGAACCCCAGTCAGTTCTAATAGCGGTCATGTGGAGAGTCTGGGTGTCAGGGGCACTGTCTTCCCCAGAAGTGTAAAACTCCAGGGCTGCTTTGGGACATCCTGTTGCTTCTGGCAACTGGAGGAACTGAGGCCAAGAAGGGGGTGGAAATGCCTGAGAGCACTCAGTTATGGCAGTGCCCTTTCCCTTGGCTTCCCAGACTCGGCGCTGTGTCTCGCTATATACAGTTCTTTAATCTCTGGTTCCATCTGCCCTGAGGAAGACAGAGCCCCTGCTTTCCTCCAAGAAGTGGGGTAAGGGGAAAACCACCAGGGATCTCCTTTGGGGCAGAGACCAAGACTGACATACAGTGCCTTGGGTCTCAGTTTGCCTGTACAAGAAGTGGGGGAAGGAGGCACTCATGATTCCTGCTCTGCTAAGCCACAGGGTTGATGTTAGCAAACTGAAAAGGGAGGTGCCAACTCATGGGAGAGGTCAAGAGCACGGAAGACCCAGAACCTAAGGTGTCAGTGGGACCATGGCATCATGACCCAGAACCCAAGGTGTCAGTAGGACCATGGCATTAAACCCAGGGTGTGGTCTCTTTTGTGACTGCAGCATGGAATAGGGCCTGATGCTATACTGGGATTTATATCCCTACTCCTCCAATTATCTAACTTTGTCATCTTTCACATGGTACTTGCCTTTCTTGAGTCTCGGTGGAGTAATGGCTCACATTTGTAGGGACCTTTTCTGTGAGGCTGGTGCTATGCTAAACCGTTTATATGCAGTGCCTCGTTAATCTTCACGACACCCCAGCGAAGTAGGTTATTGCTGTTATATGTATTTTTGCAGAAGAGCAGACCAAGGCTGAGAGGGATTAAGTGTCTCACAGTGAGTGAGAGCTATCAACTGAAGCCAGGCCAGGGCCTTCCAGGTAAACACTAGCTCTCTGATAGGGTAGTCCCTTGGCTCCAGGCATCAACATCTGGCAACTTGGGCTTGGAAGGCTAAAGCTGTTATAGGGACAATGCCAAGGCCTTACTACCCTTATCACCTCCCAGGGAACATCTCCATGGGCTGACCTGCGCAAGCCAAGTCTGGGACAGCCATGTGGGTCCCTAGGGTAATGGACAGTCTGTGGGGCCTTAGGGTAATGATAAAATAGTAATCTGAAAGCCAGCGTTGGAAACTGCATAATGCAATGCAGTCTACATGACCATAAATTAAATATTCACCAGAGGAATGTGTAACTTCCGTAATTACAGAGGGTGTGGTCCTGAGGAAAATGTCAGCGGTGATAGATAAAGCCCTACACTCATGAAAGATATAAAGTAAAATATTTGCATGTTCCAAGGATTAAAGTTTCTAGATATCACAAAGACTAGTGGGTGTCTATAGAAGAACATTCTGAACTAGGATTTACATGTTTAAAATGCTAGCCAAATGCAGCAGTAAGTCAAATGGAAAACCCATTGGATATTCATTACCTTCAAATTTTCATTTACATATAAATAACTTCAATTCACCAATGTGACTTCTGGGTATTGGTTCCCTCCTGAGTTCTGAATTCTTAATCAGCCAGATGGGACTTATATCTGGCACACCATTTCCAGTGAAGGCATTCATTCTTCAGTACTTTACCTTGCAGACCTTAGTTTACTCTTCTACAGCCACAGTATCATTTCTTATTTGGCTCCATCATAATCCCTACCTGATCTTTCTTAATATGTAGAATTTTAAATAAAGAATAATGCATACCTGTGTCATAACCCACTATAAGTCTTTCACTGTGATCGCCCACGGTCTGTGGCTCAAAATTCACTTCCAGTTGCATGGATTCGCCCACATTAAGAGTTCCATCGGTTGGCTCCACGATGAAAGGCCTGCAACACACATGGAGAGACACCATCAGAGAACATTCCTAACTAGTGTGAGAGGAGGAGGAGGAGACCTGAGCTCCAGTTCTGCAGATAGCAGGTTCAGAAGTGAAGCATACTTTTCTCCCTAATGTGAAAGAACTTTAGTTTTAATATTAAAGTAACAGCAATAGATTAGCAAGTTTAAAAGAGTTTGAAATGATGTAATAATATTCTTGTCTGTGACCTTTTTTCCTAACATTCATTGAGTGTTTTTGCTGGGTTCAAGCACTAGTTTAGAGTGATTGCAAATGAATACAATCCAGCCCTTGTTTTCAAGACACTGAGATTCCAGAAAGAGACAGACTTAAAACATCAACGAAACTACTGTCATTTGGAAAGGAACAGTGCCTTCCGAGGGATAAAAATCAAATTTTGTAAGTGGTCAGAAGAGAGAGGGTATCATAGTAGAAAAACATACCAGCATCTCAAAAGCAAAGTGATGGCACACTGATACTACAAAATTCCAGGACAGTTTAACAAAGACCTAGTTGAAGAGGGTGAGAGGAGCATAGAGAACTATAGAGAGGACATAGTAGCTAGGGTTAGTACCACTAGAGCTGTTACCATCTCTAGGAGCCATGAAGAGGAGTGGTTTTGAAACCCACAAGACAGTCCTAACAGAAGCTGCTTTATAGGAGGAAGGAGCTTTAGTCCAAGGAGATGGCCAGCCTAGCTGGCCTCACAAAGACAGTGAGGTAAAAAATATTCTGACCTCATACCATCTTCTATCTGATTGCTCCCTGAGACTCCCATTGGCTAAACTTGAGCAGAAGCCAAAAGGCACAGGACCCTACTGACCCAGGCCACAGAAGTTGGTTCCCTGGGTGAGAACAGGCCTGGAGGGGGGCAGGGTGCATTTGGAAAGACAAACAGGACAAATTCTGTGTCCCAAAAATAGAACTTGGGGATGTAGACATTGTAGGGAGTGAGGGTGGATTTGGGAAAAGGAAACAGTTTCACTTAATTATTCTGGAAGGGAATCTTGCTATTGTAAAGAGAGAAGCTGGATCTGATCAAGAAGCACCTTAAAGTACTTATGGAGTTCTTCCTTCTAAATAGGAAGCTCAACCCATTTAATTATTTTCACGGTCCATTTCACATCTTAAAATTGCTAGTTTTTCAAAGTAATGTGTTGTACAATGTATCTGGCAGGCTAAGCTGTTTCTGATTATTTACTTATATCAAACAGTTTTTAGAGTCATCATTCCTTAAATCTTCCCTTAGATGATGACCTCAATTTCAGAAAACCGAAGCTTTCCACTACAAGAGTTCAGGGCTTATAGCAAGGGTCGCATTAGTGGTACCTGACATAATTCTCAGGACCTTGGAGCCTCTGACCATGGGCCCTTGTTTATCTTCTCTGATGCTCTCTGCTTTGATCTCTTCCTTCTACTTCTTGATTTTCCCTTCTTTTTTCAGTTCTCTCCCCACACCCATGGTGCCAGTCCTCCGGAGAGCCCAGGCATTGCTGTAGATGCTTCCTGAAGTGGCGGGTACTAGCCTGGCCTGTGGAGCCAACTGAAAGAGTTCAAAGCCAGCTCTGCTGTAACTTTGGGCAAATCACCTAAACTTCAGCCTCCTCATCCCTAAGATGAGGGTAATGACAGCACCTGCTTCCTAGGGTTATAGTGCAGACTAAAGGGGTTGATATAGGTAGAGTGCTAAGAATAATGCCTAGTACATGGGAGGTGCTATGCAGGTGTTCATAGTGTTATTTTCGTTATTGCAACTTTCATCTTCCTCACTACAGCTCCAAGATGCTAAAAAAAAAAAAAGGAACCTGGATGAGTTTGGATGTTTAGATAAGTTCTAGCTTTGTCATTCCCCCCCACCCCTCACATAGCTCTAGAAAATCTGTCACACACACGCACACATACGTCATAACACATCAGTTTCCTGCTCAAACACCTTCAGTGGTCCTCATAATCTACACAATAGTGTTGAACGCCTAAGCATTCAAGGTCCCACACAATCTTTTTCCAACCAGGTTTTGCATTCTGATTACACACGTACATCTGTTCAAGTAGCACATGCACCTGTCACATGCCCAGTTAGCTGGAGTAGGATGAGCGGGAAGCTCTGGTCTCTTCACCCACAAGCTCTCCCAGCATGGCACCTGCTCTGCCTTCCAACCAGATTGTGCTCTCCACATCAACAATCCAGAACTGCCAGGGTCGTTACCAGAACACCCACCACTTCCCACATGCAATACTTCTTCCGAAGTCACAGATCAGAGCCCAGACACAAAGTCACCTCTTAAATAGAATCTTGCATATATAAAGCACCCGGTGTAGTAGGCATAATAGAGTACATGCTCATGATATTCTGCCTTTTGCTTTTCTCAGGAGTTTCTAACTATTGAGAGGCATGCATGAAAACTAACTCTAGTACAAGGAAAACCACAGAGAAAAGTAAAAAGAAAAGCAAGCTGGTTGTGATGGTGCATACCTGTAATCCCAGCATTCTGCGAGACTGGGGCAGGAAGACCACAAGTTCAAATCCAGCCTGGATTACATAGCAATTTAACAAGACTCTGTCTCAAAAGGTAAAAAAGGGCCAGGGATGTAGTTCAGTGCAAAGGGTTCTTCAAAGGGTTCTTCAAAGGGTTCTGGGTTCAATCTCCAGTACCATTCAAAAAAAAAAAAAAAGGAAAGAAAAAAAGAAAAAGAAAAGAAAAGAAAATATATAGCCTCTAAGGGAAAGAAGACATGATTCATCATGAGCATATACTTTATTCTAGGGGGTACCTCACATATATCAATATTTCTAATCCTCCAAAATATCTTGAGAAAGTAGGTATTGTTATTTGTATTGCAGACATGAAAAAAGCAGATTCCTTCAAGTGCAGCAACTTGCCTCAAGTTGCCCAAGGTAGGTAGTGGGAGAGCTGGGGGACACCAGCCTTTGAGTTCCTGCTCCTTCTGCCTACTCCAGTACCCACTGTGCGCAGAAGCCACAGGTTAGCTTCACCTCTGTGGCTCTCATCACCCCACGCATGGTTCTTTACTCACAGGAGCTTCTCAGAAGAGGTTGCTGAATCGAATCATAAAAGAATCTTAGGGACAAAGAGAAGGTATAAGCAATTATCCATTACCTTTTATAACATTTTGGTCAAACAGAAAGGAAGTAAACTTCCAGAAGCTCAAGAATCTCTGCATCTTGGGAGATGGTTGGGTCTTCCGGGCTCAAAGTTCTTTCTTTTCTCCTGGCCTCAGTGAGAATCTGCGGAGTTGGGAAGGAGGCCCAGTTTTCTGGTTTTGAGAATAGCAACATGGCGATATCATCTTCTATCTTTGCCACTCCAGTTCCTAATATTTTTCTCCCTGCTCTGTGATATCATTTTCTTTTCAAACATTTCTCAGTAGCAAAAGAACAGTTTTCAAATGAATTGGATATTATTCATTGTGGGACCTAAGCTAATTTTCTACAGGGAAGATGACACTGGTATCGAGTCTCTATGACCTGCAGGAATCCAGATTCCATCAGGTGGTAACGGATACTTTCCCTTTGTGCTAATTTAGGTTTAGATACACTAACTTCTTCAGAAGGTAGAAAATCACCTGGGATCACCAATGCCACTTACAGCTGCCTAAGCTTCAGTAAATCAGATGTTAACTGGGTAGTGTGTTAAATTCTGGTGCTTAAACATTGTCTATAATTTGATTTTGTATTTCATTTTACTAAAGGCAGACAGGCTGAACAGGCTAGAAAATATCAAGTATCAGAAAATGCTGTTATAAAGAAGTTGAAAGTATTATTCCTCAAAGGCATGAAGCTGGATCTGCATATCAAAATGTTTGATTTTTATATCACATTCTTATTAATGCCAAATATTTAATTATGGAAGGAGCTTGGTTTTGTGAAAAATCATAAACCCTGGGAAAGACTGACTTTTTGTTCTGCTGTTCTTAAGAACTAAAACTATTTTATCCCAATGGTTCAGTATTTTTGCAGAAGCTTAAATACTGGTCTTAGTATGTTAAATATTAATATAATGTTAGTATTTTTTTCTTCAGATCATCCTTCTTATTTAATTCCCAACTTGAGGTTTTAAATTCTGAAATTGCTTCTTAATCCGACTCTTTCACCTTTCAATATTAATCCTACTTTAATAGCCAAAGTTGTTTTGGGACCTACTAGAGTTTTAGGTTAAAATTGTAATAAAGCTGAATAGTAATGGTTTATGTTCTCTGTACATTTTATAGCACATTGCAGCTTTTTTATTAGTGCAAAAACATTATGCCCATTTTATAGTACTTGGAATGTGTTTTTTTATTTTAAATTATTGTAGAGGTTTATAGCTGTAGCTTTGCCTTTGTGATATACTGTTGGTTAGGCATCCTATAAACACGTATTGAGTTTTTATTTATGCTAGATGCTTGCTAAATGCTGGGGACATACAAATGAATAGAGACGCAATTCCTTTTTTTGAGAAGCTCACATTCAAATGGGGACAACAGATATATAAAGTTTTATTTTAAAATTTACATAAATCTAACCATTTTATAAACTTAACTAGTAATTAATTATTTCAATGAGAAAAATATATTCTGTTTTTAAAACAATCTCCTGTGTGATGTTGTCTCTAGCTGTATATTGACCGTAAAGGCGGCTGAACCAAGAATGAATACTTTTGATTCTAAATTCTTAAACGATATCCACTACTCTACCATGTATATTACAACACATGTACTGAGAACCCTTCTGGGAAGCAGAATCACCTGTGCAGTTTTTAGAAAGGCTATTACTTATAGGGAATGTCCTCAGAGAATCTGATTCAATATGATACCACCACAAATTCAACCACATCCTCTCTCATTGTAGTCATTTGGGTTCTCAGCTGCAAACAGAAGCTAACTGGTTAATTCAGAAAAGGAATTGATTGGAAGGATTTGAGGCAGCTCACAGAATTGACGACATGGCTAGAAAACATGCATTTTGTTTAAAAAGCATAAAACTACCATTTCATGAAAACTACCATTTCAACTACCATTTCATGTTTAAATAGGGAAACAAAAATATTTGAAAAAAGAGAATTTAATTGAGAGACCTAGTACACAAAAGATGAGAGAGATGAGAAACCCAATCTAAGATAGTGAGATAGCTCTGGAATTGTTAGCAGCAGTAAGCCATTTCCATTCCTGGACGGGGGGCAAAAGGAAGGGAGGAAGTATTATTAGATCCTGGGGACTAGGGTAACCTGGCAGAAGATGGATTATGACAGGCCATTCTGACAGCAGCTAGAACCACAGAGGATATGCAGTTGCTGCTGAGGGCTCTGCTAAGAGTAGGATAAACACTCTGGCTTCTTCCTTCTCCTTCTCCTCCAGTCCCCTTCAAACTCAGCTGGAATCCAGCTGGCCCAGGAGTCTGGAAAGCTAGTAGTCCCCACAGTGATGCCACCCAAGCAGAGGAAGGTGAGAAACAGATGTGAGGGCAAATAAGCCCAGAACTGGCTCCGGTTTATTCTAATCCAGGTTTAGATATTAACTTAATGGGGAAACCTGAATAAGCCATTTTTCACTTCACAACTTACTTCCTTCTTATGTAAAATAGGGATGTCAGATCAGAGTTTCTAATGTATTTATGATCCCTGGCTAGTCCTTTCCATACAGTTAGTCCCCAGCTTATGAACAAATTCTATTTCCAGAGGATGTTCATAAATCAGGTTTGTTCCTAAGTTCAACAAAGTGAGTCTTATATACCTTTGACACAAATATACCATGCATGTTGCTTTGTGTTTCCTAGCAGTCTCCTCCATATCACCACTGCTTTTCCTTTTGCTCCTGGACATCCTGAGCTCGGACTGAGCATTGTACTATCACAATGTACAGTAAGCACACAGCAACACAACTGTGACAATGTCCAGCAG
Organism: Hystrix cristata; assembly: GCA_004026905.1. Taxonomy (NCBI): domain Eukaryota; kingdom Metazoa; phylum Chordata; class Mammalia; order Rodentia; family Hystricidae; genus Hystrix; species Hystrix cristata. The sequence goes on along the minus strand of PVJO010014736.1, from coordinate 20,580 downwards.
ACATGTGAGCTACTTCCACAATTTGTTCACATCTACCCATGTTTGAATGTGAGGTCTGTTGGTATATGTGAAAGTTCACAACTCCAGGGTTCATCAGTCAGGGGCTTACTGTATTATTTGTAATTTTTAAGATTCAGCCGAACAGTCCAAGAAGACATGCTGCATATGCTCATATTTTCATATTAGGTGGATTTTATTTTTCATATAGACAGATCAAAATGACAGGAAGTTTTCACTGTGTATTATGGATGGTGGTTATTGAAGATAATTTTTTAATTGAAAAAATAGATTCTCTTAAACCTTGGAGAGCCACTTGAACAACTTACCTTCTCCTTCAAAATACATGAAGGTTACCATGAGATTACAGAGGGACACAAGCACTTATGAACAATGTCAGGAGACTCTGATTTCCAAAATAATGTTACTTTTGTCTTTTTTTTTTTTTTTACTTTTGCCTTTGATGGTCAATTTATTTAAAGTGGTTCAGAAAGTCTTACTTCTCTCTAGACTGCAAAAAACTGTAAAGTTCTCTTAACAATTAAAAAAATCAACCAAACAAAACAGACAAATAAAAAAAAATCACAACTTTTCTTGAACCCTACCAGACAGCTGAGGCTGCAGGGCAAACAACCTGAAATCTAAAGACAGACAACTCCCTTTCTTTTGAGGGAATGGGACATGGGTCACTGTGTCACCAGCGGCTTTCACCTGTGGCAGACAGAACTTCCCCACAAGCAGAAGAGAAGTCTGGAGAAGAAATATTTGAAGAGATAATGGATGAGATTTTCCAAAAACAGGGAAAGACTCAGGAAGTTCAGAGAACCTCAACAGGATTAAACTAAAACAAACAAAAAGTCAGACAAAAACAAAACCCCCCATACCTAGACACATCAGATTCAAACTGCTAAAAATCACATGTAAGAATAAAAACATGAAAGCAGCCCAAGAAAAAGATATAACTGTAGCACATGCGGAAGAACAAAGGGTGAGAATTACAGCCGATTTCTCATCAGAAAAATGTAAGTCAAAGGACAACTGAGTACTGGAAAAATAAAAGTATATATAATTGTTGGCCCAGAATTCTATGCTGAAGAGAAAATATCTTTCACAAATAAAGGAAAAATACACTTTTTTTCCAGATAGACAAAAATGGAGAAAATTTATAGTAGACTTGCGCTATGTCAGCCAAGAGAAGTATGTTACCAGGCAGAAGTGTGGCTCTCCATGAAGCGGTTCAGAGATAGTGATACTCTTTAAATACTTGGAGGACGTATCTTCAACCTGCAATATGGCAACCCTGCTAACTGTAATACAGCATACTGAGTAACCTAAAGTTCTTCTACCACAAAATAGCCAGAAGGACTGGGTAAAATAAAACTTACTAAACGTAGAGACCAAATTCAAGGAAAACTCAGAGGATTCCAAAGCAAAGAGGAAGAGGAGTAAGAGCAGTAAGCCACTGAACTAATGCCAGCTCTATCCTAGTTTCCTGATAACCAGAAGCCTGGCTTGTTAATAACCCTATTGGAGTAGGAGACAAGGCTTTCAGATGGTCAAGTCAGGGGACGGGTAATAAATCCCCATGTAAATCTGGGAAACTAAGTGCTGCAAAAACATTCTTCCGACAGCAAAAGGAAAAATGTCTACCTTGGCTTTTAGTGAGGGAAACTCGGTTTCCTTAGGAAATGAATAACTTTGAATTTTGTTCTTTATGCAGATTTGGGGTTTGATTATATTGCACCAATTCAAGAAAGCTCAGTCAAGACAACATCAAAAGATCGATAGATATTATATAAAAGGAAGGTAATATACAAAGGAGAGGAGTACTAGAAAGAAAGAAGGGGAAAAGCAGAAAGGCAACAAAGGAAAGAAAAGGGAAAGGGAAAATATGGAAAATTATGAACAAACCTGCTGTAAATAGGGAGGGAGGGAACAGAGGGGAGGGGTGGAGAAGAGGGGCGAGAACCAAGATGCATCATGTACAGGTACAAAATAAATGTGATGAATGTAACCATTATATGTAAAATGTACCAATACATGTTCTTGGTTTAAAAAAAAAAAATCATTCTTTAGTAGTCTAACCTTTGAGAACCAGGACACAAGCAAAAGCTAATCCTTTCTGAAGAGAGATGTCCTTAACACAGAAAAAGCCTTTCTGAAAGTGGGCTCACAATCCAGGACAGTATGCATACTACTTTTGAAAAAGCCATAAAAATGAACTTGATATCTTCCCCCCGGCCATCTCAAGCTAGTCATAGTTGTTAAGGCCCCACCAATCAGTCACTGTTCTCATGTCTCATAACAAGTTCTTTCCTACCTTGTAAGAGTTCCTCAAGAGCAAGGACTATCTTACCATATTTTATATTGTCCCATGGTGTCTACACTGCAGCTATTCCATAAATATTCAGGTTAAACTACAACTCCATTACTTATTATCTGTGCTCTTGATACAACCTCCCTGTTCCACAGTTTTCTCATCTTCAAAGCAAGCAATAGCAGGCTGAGTCTCTCTCACATCTCATCATCCTGAACTTTTCTTCTACTCCCTTGTTCTATTTTTAAGAACTCTGTGATTACATTGGGCCCATCCAGAGAATCCAGGATAATCTTCCCATTTTAAAGTCAGCTGATTAGCAGCCTTAATCATACCTGTAACCTTAATCTCCTTTGCCATGTAACATTACACAGCTGGAGGTTCTGGGAATGAGGACATGGGCATATTTGGGGAACTATTATTCTTCCAACCACTTTGGCATTAGCTCACTTGAAAAAAACAAAAAAGAGCCAAAACATACTATATAGTGCTTACTATATACCAGAAATGTATGTTTATTGATTTATTTTTTTCCTCATAACCATCCTATGAAGTGGCTACCATACCTTCCCCCAGTTTTCAGATGAGAGCCATGACCCAAAAAATGTGGACAGCCCCAGAAGCTGGGAAAGGCAAAGAAATGCATTCTCCCCAGGAGCTTCCCAAAGGATCACAGCTCTGCTGACACCTCTGACCAGCTGAAATGTAGATAATACGTTTTAGAGCAGTGAGACTTCTGACCTCCTGAGATGTAAAATAATAATCCTGTGTTAAGCCACTAGACTTGTGGTAATTTGGTACAATAGCAGTAGCAAACTCATCCAGCAGTTATTAAAATTCTCGGTCAAAACAAATATTTTTATTTCTAAATTCCCACGGTATATTAAAAGAAGAACATTTATCAAACACTTTAAAAACCTAAACAAGCAGGAGGCTTTGGTAGGAAATGGGTATAAGACCTTGATTTTTAGTTTCCCCTTAGGATGAAGAGGAAGTCTAATTTAATGTCAGTGAAGTCTCCCAGCTTTGCAGCTGAGGTCCGTAACAAACAATTTCACCCTGAATGCTATTCTAGCAAAGTACTTGTGCTCACCAGCTTTAGCCATAATCAAACAAAACAAGAGGCAAGGCATGCATACCTATGAGTTTTGATGTGAAACACAGCATCTTTGTTGCCAATGTTTCGTATCAACAGAATCTTTTGAGTGCTGTATTTGACAGGGCAAGTAGAAAAATGCAGGTCGTCGGGAAAATCCAGGATGGCTCGTGCACCTCTAGCTTTGATGGGTACAATAAACTTCTCTCTTTCAGTAACACAGGTCAACACATGGGCATAATCCTATAAGGGAAAGACACAATCATTACGTGTAGAAGAACCAACAGAATCAAATTAACTCTGCAAGAAAAACAGTGGTTATGCCAGGCATTTTTGGAAAACGATTTAGTGTATTTCTGTGAAGAGGTCTCAAGCCACATGTACTTTTAATGAGATTCTCTTTTCTGAGAGAAAGGGTACAGTTCAAGAGTTAAAACCTACATGCCAGGAGAGCTCAGGCTTCACGTGTCTCCTAGATACCTGGGAGGTCAGAATGGAAACGGTGACAGTCAAGAGACATTTTTATTTACATCAAAGGAGATTCATGCCAGTTCCCTCATGGCCACCTTCTAAACCCTACTTACCTTTCCAGCCTATGTGTTGCAAGGATAATTCTAATGGCCTCTTTGTGCCCACACTCTGCAATGTGACTCCGCAGTTCCTCCATCAGGGGTCAATTTCCTTACCCCTTGCTTTGAGCAAGGGAAGGGAACAGAAGTTATGCTAGCTTTAAGCTGAGGCCTTGAGAAGCTTTGGCATTTCCAGTCCTGCTTTTGGAACCCTGCACTGCCATGTGAAGAAGCCTGGGCTGGGCCACTGTGGGATAACAGCTCAGATTCCCAGCCCAGGCCACGTCAGACTAGCTCCAGCTAGCCGATGCCCAGATATGTGAGGGAGCCCAGTCAAGATGAGCAGAACCATTGCCTGAACATGGAATCAGGCCCAGCCAAGACCAGAAGAACCAATCCACGGAACCATAGTCTCGTGAGCAATAACAAATGCTTATTACTTACGCTACTAAATTTCAGAGTGCTGCACTGTTATACAGCAATAGCTAACTGATATATAGTCCCATGTGAAACTCTTCTTTTGTGCAAAGCATTACTGACCATTCCAAATAAAAATGCTGAGGCCCTTGGTATCTCTCTTTCCTATTCTTGAGTCTAAATGCAACAGAAATGCTGAATAAAGTCACTCTTTATGTCATCTCATTAGATAGAAATAAAACTCACCGGCAACATAGCAAAGCAAAAGTTAAAAGTAAATCCTCGGCAATAAGCAAGACTCAACATAAGAGTAAAATGTTAATATCCCCCTCAAGAATTGGCCAGAAGCTCAGAAGTCACCATGAAAGGAAGGTATTATCTAACCTGAGTTTATTATTCTTCATTTGCAGGTTTCCCTTCATGTTGGTGTGTTTTAGCTGCAAGGCAATCTTGATAAATGGAATGTCATTTGGAACTTATACCTTCTTTCAGTAATCATTTAGTAAAGGGTGTTAAGTGGTGCAGTGCTTTCTGTTTTGTTTTGTTTTGAGCACTGGGTTTTGGTACCGGGGCTAACATCCACAACCCAGGGTCTCCTGGATGCTAAGCAAGTGTTCTATCACTGAGCTATTTCTCTAGTCTAGAGGATTTTGTTTTGTTTTAAAAACTCTTTGGGCTCTGAACACAGAGTAGGAATGGGAACATATGACATAGATTTGACATATAGACCTGTTGTGCACTTGACTTAGGAAACCACAGAACAGGTAGGAAGCAGTGGTATCCACAATTAGTTTACTATACCAATCGTGTTTATTAAGTGTGCCAGTACCAGGCAGGTCTAGGAATACAACTGATTAGGAAACAGATACGTCATAACTCTCTTTCCCTTACATGAGAATGGACAATGAATAAGTAAGGGACACATAATGTGTAATGTAATATATAGATAATAAATATAAAGAGAAAATAGCCAGAAAGACTCCAAAACATGGTCTTTATACTCGCAGTTCTCTCTCCAACCCCAAAATGTCACACTCACACCCAGCTACCCAGATGGCACTTCATAAAATGTGAACATATCATGTCCCAAGCCAAAGCACTGCCTGAAATTGTGCATACAGATGTCCTGCCCAGGGGTAGGAGTAGGGTTTGAAATGCAGCCCACTCTGCTGGCCCCAACTGTATCAGTCCAGTGGGGGGATCCTTCTTCTAGTACCCACAATGCTCCGCAAAGCTGAGGTCCTGCTCCTGACCTTTTCTCCATCTGAATCCCATTCCCACACAGCACCCAGGCCTTGATATTGTCATCTCCATCTTCCAGTGGCCTGGATTTAAAAACCTAGAAGAAGGCATCCTGGGTTCTCTATTTCTTAGTAAACCCTGTTGAATCTACCTTCAAAAAGCATCCAAACTTCAATAACTTCTTGCCACATCCCACCCCTGCTACCCTGAACCTAGGCACTATGATCTTTCCTAGGCTAATGGGACTTTTCAACAACCCTTGCTCCCTCCAAAACCATTTTCCATCTAAGAGCCAGAGGGATCCAGTTAAAATGTAAGTAACCTCAGGTTGTACCTCTGCTCAAGGTCTCCAGGCAGGGAGCTGAAATACTCACAAGAGCTCTGTGGCCTGGACCCCGGTCCTATCCTTGGCCTCCTCTCTTCCCCTCCTCCTCATTCATCTCTCTAGCTATAGTCTTCCCTTCAGAGCCTTCTCATCTGATTCACCCTCCCTCTTTTCCTCTACTTATTCACAACCCTCGCCACCTCTCCTTTTCAGGACTCACAGAATCGTCCATCCTCTTATCAAGGCTCCCTTCACTTTTCTCTCATAAACTTGACTCTCCCTCTCTGGCCCCATGGCTCTCTAGCCTTTCACACTGCTTTGGTTTGCCCCAGTGGTTTGCCCTCAGACACATCATATATCCCAAATACTTACTGAGTTTGTTGTAGAATGGTCTCCTCTAAATAGTTCCAGGTCAGCAGGGACTCTGACCATCTTATTGATTTTGTACACTGGTACCTACGATAGGGCCTGGTACATAGCAGACATTCAACAAAAATTTGCTGAATGAAAGGTGACCAGTAATACAGTGTTGGGCAGCGAGTGGAAAGAAAAAAAGCATGGTTAGGGACAGGGCCTGGAGAGCCCTCTCAGGTGGGCAGGTCAGGACAGACTTCTCTGAAGAGGTGACATTTCAGCAGAGGGCCCAGTGAATGAGAGATGAATCCATCAGGATGAATGGCTCTCTGTGATCAGAGAGGAGCAAGGGGAGGGCAGTGGCTGGATACCCAGCCAACAGGTGCTGGTGAGGGTGGCACAGAGCATCTTGGGAGCCAGTGGCGAGGCCCAAAGATAGTTGAAGGCATTACTGATGCCAAAAGCTGATCATGATGTAACTGATTTATGTTTCAGAACACTGCTAGCTGCTATGAGGGCAGTGTATTGTAAGAAGACTCTACTGGGAAAAGGGAGGTCAGCCGGTTAGGAAGCCACTGCTGGGGCCAGGAAGAGATGACACTGACCAGGATGGTGTGGCAAAGTGCTTTGCTTAGTGTTTGGAGAGTAAGAAACACTCAATAAATGTTAGCTGTCATGCTTAAAATTTTATATTAAATGTAGTGCTTTGTGTACAGCATATAGGAAAAACTCAATGTGTGTTTATTCTTGTTAGGATGATAATAATAATGATAATACCAAAAATGATCATAATAATAGGACAAGATAAGTTCAGAAAGTGACAAGGGCTTTGAAAGAAATAAGACATGGTCAAGTGATAATATGGGAAGGGGCTGCTCCAGATTAGGACAGCCGAGGAGGCCTGCCTGAGGATGTGACCTCTGGATGGAGACCTAAACAGTAGGAGCCAGCCAGGGGAGCTCCAGGAACAGAGTGTTCCTGGCAAGGGGAATCACCATAAAAATCCTAAGGTAGGAGCAAGCAATAAAAATTAATGAACAGTACTCATGGCGTTTATTAGAACTGGGTTGCTGGACTCTTCACTTTGCAATTGTTTCCAGATGATAATGCCAGGCTCAGAAATTATTTTATCCAGACACAAGGAAGTGTAAATTACACTAAGATATTTGATCTTAGAAAACCCCGTAGGATTCAACAGTACATCAGTCTGATTATAACAGAATCCTAAAGAGATAAGTAATATTTTCATTTTTTTCTTAGGTGATCAAACCCAGCCAGCAAGGGTTTTCTTGGGAAAGCAGCTGGCACACGTGGAAACTTAATATTAATTGAAGCTTTGAGAGAGAACAAGCAAACAACACTGCTGAATCCAGGATTAGAGAAGATTCCGAAGTGTCTGGTCTTATTTTATTCTATCTTCACAGATCCTCTGCTTTGTTCTACAAGGAATTTAAGACAGCTGGAAATGGTTTAGGAGGTTGATTGAAATATTAAGAGGGATGTTTTCAAATCTTTTCAAGTTCCTAAATGAGGATGGTTTGAAATTTGATCAAAATTATATACTTTTTCATAATCAATTTATACATCTGTAAAATAACATGAAGAAAGTTCTTTAAGCAATAACTTGAAAACATATTCCAATTCTGAAGTTATGCACTTAATAGGTCTATTTTAGATTATGTAATATACCATTATATATTGCTCTGCTGGCTTAGAATTAATTCAGATGTGACGGCTTGGGAAGCTGTGTCTGCCTGCAAGCTAAGCAATTACTTCAGTTGATAGACTCCCTTCCACTGCACTGAGACCCAGAGCAATCAGGTCACCATTCAAAGCCAAAATACTTATTCTGAGCTCTTTCCTTTCTACTGTGAGAGACTTAGCCATGAATTAATTCCGTCTCTGTAAAGTGTTATGCTACATAACAATGCTCTCCAGATGAAACTTACAAACCATTTTTTGGGTTTTTTTGTCCTCCTTATGACATGCCCATCCTCCAAGCTGAAAGAAAGAAATGGAGAGAGAGAGATTGAGAGAAAGATTGAGAGAGAGAGAAAGAGAGAGAGAGAGAGAGAGAGAGAGAGAGAGAGAGAGAATATACAGCCACAAACTATGAAAATGGCAGGTGTGACTTTCTGAGAAGTGAAAAGAATGAATCTTGGTTTTATATTAGTCCTGCAGTAGAATGCAAACATGGCAATAATTCTTTCCTTTAAAACCTCAGCAAAGGGAAATGATGTCTTCTACTGCAATAAATGGCTCTTTGTGTGATCAACGGCAAGGCCAGTACAGTTAAACTCTCACATCTTCTATCTACTTTTTCTCCACTCCTAAAGTTGATGGAGAAATGGCAGCAAAGCGAAATCAGATCTGATTAGGACTAGAAATTCTGATTAGGGATTTCATACTTAGTATCCCTGGAAAATGTTCTAAATTCCCTAGACAGTTAAAAGTAGTTATTATATAGTGTCTTCTCAATCTGAAATTCACCCCTCAAAAGGGAAGAATTAGTTCTGAAATTCCAGTCAGTTTAAAAACAAGATCGATCAGGTATTCGGTGTTTTGTGCCTACCACAACAGCTCTTGGTGTGATCTAGTTGGGGTCCTTCCTGGGGGTATCTACATTTCTCTATCTGGTAAAATAGAATGACTTCCGACATTTGGCTTGAAAAGACACCTGGGATTTCCAAACTTATTTGTACTATTTTGTGCTTAGTATACAATTACAATGTTTACTTCATGATTCATATATAAATCATCCACTTTGGACAATTTCCTCTTTTGTCTTTTTTTTGGGGGGTGTGTCTTGCCAAGGTACTCTTAAATCAATTTATCCTGCCTTTACTCCTGTTTCTAAGACCAACCCCCCTCGAATGTGCTAGATATCAAGTCTTCTGAGTAACCCACGGTTTTTCCTGAGTCACCAATTTTCCATCTTTACTGAACATTCACATATCAGCTTATAAGCATGCCTGAATAATCTCATCTTTTTTAAAAAATTTATTTTATTTCAATGGTACATTTTAGATGTACACAGTGATAACATTCATCATAGGAGATTTGTACCTGTACATGATATATCTTGTTGCTTCCTTTATAATCTCATCTTAATTATTATTAAAAAAAAAACAAACCCTAACCTTGACCTCAACATCCATTTTCAGCTTCTTCCCATTGTTTAAATTACCTTTTTTTTTTTTTTTTTTTTGGAGCGGGGGGATTCTGGGGATCAAACTCAGGGCCTTGTGCTTGCTAGGCAAGCGCTGTAATCACTGAGCTGAATCCCCAATCCTAAATTACCTTTTATAGACAAACTCTTCACAAATGTTATTTTTGTTCAACTTCGCCATCTCTTTGTTTTCCATTCTCTCTTTAACCTACCCAAGCAGAATTCTGTGCCCAGAATCCCACAGAGATACTTCACACCAACGTCACTAAATGGCTTTGCCAAATCCACATGCCCATCTTATTCCTAACACCCCATGTAGCCTTTCCTGCTGCTGATCAAAATTTTAGGAGTCAAACTAGATTCCTTTCTTCCTCACACCCTTCTGCAGCCAATTCTGACAGCCCCATAACATAAGAGTTCCTAACTCCTTTGCTGTCACTACCCTAGTCACATCCTCCTTGTCACTTGCCTGAGCTGTTGCAAAACCCCATTTTCAGCAGGGTTCAGTTCAGCTATATGCAACAGGAAAAGAGCAAAATAAAAGTAGCGTACAATAGATAGAAGTCGCTTTCCCTCACATAAGAAAGTCTGGAGTTAGGAGAGTCAGCTTGGCTCGAAAGTATCACCCAAATTCCTAAATTCCTGCCCTCCCGTTCTAGCACACAGCTCTGTCCTCGGTGTCATCCCACGGGGCAGTGATCCCAAGGGTGCTACTCTCTCTCACAGCCACGCTAGAGGCCAGAGGAGGATGGCAGAGAGTCAAAACAGAGCATTTCCTGCCGTGCCAATTCTCTAAGTGGAAGCTGGGAAGTCCTGCTTACATCTCATCAGTCAGCAGTAAGACACACAGCTGCAAGGCTGGCTGGGAAGTGTAATAATCTCTTATTTTAGGCAGCAGTGAGCTCAATCAAACTTTGTGGTTCAGCCTTATACACTGTTGGTAGGAACATAAACTAGCACAGCCATTAATGGAAAACAGTGCAGAGATTCCTCAGAAAATTAAAAGCAGAACTACCATAAGACCCAAAAATTCCACATCTGGGTCTGAACCCAAAGGAAATGAAACATATATTGTTAAGAAATCTGCACTACCACATTCATTGAAGTACTATTCACAATATCCAAGACACGGAATCAACCTAAGTATACGACAATGGATGCATGGTGAAAGACAGTGTACTATAGATACACAATGGAATACCACACACCTTCAAAAAGAAGACAATTCTGTTGTTTGTGACAAAACAGATGAACCTGGAGGACATTATGTTAAATAAATGAACCAAGCTCAGAAAGCCAAATACCCACATGATCTCAGTGATAGGTGGAATATTAAAAACAATCAAATGCATAGAAGCAGAGTAAAATGGGGCTATCAAAAGCTGAGGTTGGTAGGACAGGGAAATGTTGGTCAAATTTCAATCAGACAGGAGGAGCAAGTTCAGGAGACCTACTGTACCACCTGCTGATTATAGATAATACTAATGTATTGTATAGTAACTCCTATGGTTTCCATATGGTTCGAGTGTGTCCTTGCCAGGGGCTCATGTGTTGGAATTTAATCCCTATTGTGAGGTATTTAAGAAGGTTGAAACTTAATCCCACCATGGTGTTTAGAAGTGGGGCTTTGGGCCAGGATTAGGTAAAGTGGCCAGGATTAGGTAAAGTCATGAGAGTAGACTCCCAGACTGAATTGCTAGTGCTTTGTAAGAAGACAAAGAGAGAGACCAGAAGATACACACACCCACACATACACACAGACACACACACACACACACACACACACATATGTATGCTGTGTGTCTCTAGCTGTGTGTGCCCAGCACTGCCAGGGGACTCCACCAGCATGGAGGCCATCACTAGGTACAACTCCATGTCCCCGGACCAGAACTGTGAGCCAAAATAAACCTCTTTTCTTCATAACTTACCTAGTCTATGGTGTTGTGTTATTGGCAACAGAAAACTGACTAATATAGTACTTGGAAATCACTAAGCATGTAGAGTTCAAATGTTCTGACTAAAAATAAAATACATATGTAAGGTAATGGATATGTTAAATAGCTTGATTTAGCCATCCATGTTTATATGTATATCAAAATAGTATCTGCCATAAACACATAGTTTTTGAGAGTTAAAAATAATTTAAAAATTGTGATTCTCTTACTAATGAGGAAATAAAAAACAGATGTCAAGGGTAGGCAAATAGATGTTAGACCTCACACCTCCCTCAGTCTAATCTCTACTCCACAGCTAGAGTGACCCCAAAATGTAAGGCAGATTGTGCTGTTACTGATCAAACCCACCAGGGTGGATAAAGGGAAAGGATCAAGCAAGCATCTGTACTGTAGGAACTGTTCCTCGCTGAAAAGTCAATGTGGAAAAGTGTGGTTGTTTTTAGAAGAATTCAAACAAGTAGCTGCAAATCAATTCTAGAAGTTAAATCCCAATAATCTAGGTAATGATTTTCATTGGATCCTTACAAAAAACAAAACATAATATACATTTTGTGGCTTCTGATGTGATGTAATCAGAAGCACCGCACCCCTGAGGAAGGATTCTCGCTCCCCCAAAGGAAACGTGAATCTAGCTCAGGTTCTAGATGGAGCCACCTGTTTTCAGACAGCAGTGGATGAAAACATTTGGAACAGCCCGATGCAGGTCACTCAGCAAACTTGCTTGCATCCCCGTTTAAGCAAACCAACTAAAAAAAAAAAAAAAAAAAGAAATTACAATTCAGCTGGGGAGACCTGAATGATGACTGGATATTGGATGATATTAAGGAACTTTGGTAATTTCTTGCTGTGCCAATGGTATTGTGATTGTGTTAATCTTTAAGAAGATCCTTACCCTTTAGAGACAAATAATGAAGCATTTACAGTTGAAATAATATGGATGCGTGTATTCAAGCCCCACTGGAGCAAGGACCAGAATAGATGAAGCCAGATGGATCATGCACTAATTAATGTGAAAAGTTGGATGATGATAGTCAACTTTTACATATGTATGAAAGTTTCCAAAATAAAGATATTTTAAATACTTGATGGACACTTCCTATCCCATCTTGCATGACTTCTAAGGTCCTTTATGATCTCAACCTCATCTCCTGCTATTTTTCTAGTACCTTCCTCTGCTTCAGCCCTACTGGCCTTGCTGTAATTGCTACCCAGCCTACTGCCAAGCAAGTTTCTGCCACAGGGCCTTTGCACTGCTGTTCCCTTTCCCTGAGAGCATTTCCCTCTAAGATAGTCACATGGCTTAAATTAATTTGCTGCCCAGATGTCACCTAAACAGAAAATCTTCCCTCACTCTCCTACTAAAGAAAAGTCCCTGCATTATTGTCTGTCCTCTCTTGTGCTGATACCTAACATTACATTACATATTTGTTTCTTCAGTGTGGAACATAAGTTCCAGGAAGGCCAAAGTTTGTCATATTCTCCATTGGACACTTGTTCACAGAACTGGGCCTGAAAGAATTGGATCCTAGCTCACAGAATGCCCAGGGTGAGTTAAATACTATTTTTCATTTTTAATATCATTATTTGGGTAAAAAAACTATCAAGAGCTCTTCATAAAGAGGATTCCTAAGTTCCTTCTTAGCCTGAGTATCAAATATATTTATTATGTCTAGAAATCTAAAAAAAAAACAGTGATATGATTCAGTGAAAATATGAAAAACATGAGAGAAACATCCTTCTTAGAGAAGATTTCCTAGGCCACGTCCTCCTGGTTGAAATGACAAGGAAGTAAGTTAATTTCTAATAGTATATTCAGGATGTGAAAAGATATTTGAGCCCTTTTTTATGCTTCTACTTTTATCATCTGTAGGCCATCCTGAAGTTCAGAGAACTTCTTTAAATTTTGAGACTAACTTTTGCTTACTTACCTTACTCAGCAAATATTTACTGCACACTTCCTATATGTTGGGTATTGTGCAGGGCTGTAGGTTTATAGGGGGCACCCAGACAGAAATGGGGAAGGTTAATTCTAGGCAGGAAGAAAACAAAATTTCTACCATTATTTTTGCAAAGAAAAATTAGTGATGGTGAGCCATGCCTGTAATCCCAGCACTTGGAAGGCTGAGGCAGGAGGAGTGCCGTGAGTGAGTTCAAGGCCAGTCTGGGCTACGTGGGGTCTCAAAAAACACACACAAAATTACTGACTGTGGAAATTTTTATGATATCTATGCTTCGACTCAAAATGCTGGCAGTATAGTTTATTATTATTGTACGCCCAGAAAACATCAAGTATGTTAACGTGGTTTTAAAATTTCTTAGTAACAGATCAGGTAAACCATTTTTACCATGAATTAGATATTTTCGCAAAACACAGCTGAGTAAGAAAGTTGCATCACTGTATAATTTACTCAAACACTGCTGCCAGATTCATACAAAACTACTATTATAAACAGAAGCTTTTTTAAGTGCAAAGAAATACTCAGTTTTGCTTTCTGACAAAAGCTTAATATTTTTAGACTCATTTTAATACTAAAGATTCACATTTAAGAGGTCAAGAAAAATATCAGGCTTCAGAATTTAATTGCGTTATTTTTATGATAACATTGACGATTACATTTCAATATATAATCGTCAATGTTATAAAATAACGCAATTAGTAACATAACCTCTGGTTTAAACAAATTCTGGGTGAGGAAAGCCAAAGTGAACTTGTTGCACCTGTTATTTGGATATTGGGCGTTCTTAACAAGTTCCATCCCCAGGATGCCAGATGAATAGATGACAGAGGGAAAAATGTAAATTACATCATCATCTTCGAAGAGCTAATATCCACGGGTGCTGCAAATCCAATAGAAAGGGGACTGGATTATTAACTGTGGCACGCTGCAATTTACATATCTTGCCTTCCAGATGGAAGTAGGGTGAATGAGAATGGAGAGTGCTCCCATCAGCAGGGGACAAAGAGGGAAGGATACATATGCATTTAGGCTATCAATTGGCCAACTGAAGAAACAGTGACACTTGGTAAAATGATTGACTTTTTCCTAAAATAAATCTGGCTCTGGCTCCTCCTCGGCTGCATTCTGGGAACAGCACAGAAGACAGCATGCCTAACCCTAGCCGGTCATTCCATGCACAGCCCTGTCAGCTCTCCAACTGCTTCCCAGCTTGAGCCAGCCAGCAAAAGGAGAAAACAACTCTGTCTTTAGAAAAATGAGTTCCGTAAACTATATTACAGCTTAGAGTCCAAGTTCTGCACAAACCCTTAATGTATCCAAAACTGAATAGTACAATTTCTCCTAGAGAACTTTTAGTCTCACTGTGTCTCCTTATGCACACATGTGGCCTTTGGTAACTTTCAAATATTAAAAAGAAATAACGGTCAAATAACATTTAATTTAGTTAATTTTTTCAAATGAGGGATTTCCCAATAGATATGCAATATTGGATAAGGTAAGTGGGAATATGAGAGCTAGGAATACTATAAGCAGCCACAAAACAGAGCCAAGCATAGTAATCTTCAATGGGAACATTATCATTTGTGGTTAGAAAGTAAATTTGCCAGTATACCTACAATACATTTCAACTGGTATTTGAGTACAGATAAGCATTATAAGCAATATTAAACTCTGTCTTTTCTTTAGCTTTTGATTATGGAAATTTTAAAACATACATGAAGAAAACAAAACAGTATAACAAACTCCAATGTACCCATCACCCGATTCAACAATTATTAACATTCTGTTTGTTATTTTGGTTACATCTATACCTCTACCCACTCCCCTTTCTATTATTATACAGTTCTTAAGATAAATTTTGTAGCTATATTGTGCACAAGTAGTAGAAGTACAGGTTTGACAAATGATGTCATCACGTACTCCACTTGCCGATCACAACACAGAACACTCCATGTCCTCAGAAAGTCCCAGTGCCCCTCTCTCAGCCTCACTAGCTGCAGGTAGAATATCCAGCAGAAGACATATTGTCTCCAGCACAGGAAAATAAAATTAAGGAAAGCCAATTCCTCAAATCCAGCATGCTTTGTACTTCAAGCAAGCCACACAAAGGCTGTTGTAATCATCTTCCCAAAGAAATGAAAGGTAGGAAGCTGACACCAAATGAAACCAAGGTATTATTCTTTTCACAGATAGCTCACAGACAGGAACCACCAGGAAAAAAAAAAAAAGGAATTCAGCAATATATAACTGTCTTAGTTACTTTTCTCTCGTTGCTGGGACAAAATACCCAACACCCAAAGTTAGGGGAAGAGAGGTTTATTTGGCTCACAGTTTGTAGAGGTTTCAGTCCACAGTCAGCTGGGTCTGAGGCAGGGTGGCATGGCAGACAGGCAGAAGTCAGCCAGGTAAGCAAGGAATGCAAGCAAGCAGCTAACCAGCGTCTTCCTGTATCTTATATCTTATCCAGGCTACCTGTCTTTAGGGTGGGCAGCACTCCCACTCTTAATCCTAATACCCTTAATCTTAGTGTCACATCCTTGATCCCAGCAGAACCATGCCAAACCGATCAGTGGATTAATTTAGTAATCACACACTCTAGATCCAGCTACCTCTTACCACATGAGGCTTTGTGGGGACATCTAGACATAAACCATAACAAGAACAAAGACCCCCATATCTGGAGTTTTCTATCTTTTCATTTGTTTCACTAGTACCCCAAACAAAATTGCAGTTCCATAAACACAACCAAAGAAATAAATAGTAACAATACAAAGTAGCAAAATAGTAACAGCAGGATTATTATAAGGGAAAGTGCTTGGCAGAGCACATGAAATTCTCTACTCTTGCTCTCTGGAAAAGTAGTAATAATCTTATTAGTAACAGGAACACTGGTAATGACAGTAACAGGAGCCAGTACCAGAGGTGAAGTTGGGTCTCAGAGCTAGTTCTGACGCCTCTGTTCATCATTGATTCTGACCAAGATGGTGCCATACAGACAAACTTGCTTGCTATTAACATAATATTCATTCTGACACTTTGCTCCATCTATTTAAGTCTTGTTTTCCATCCTTGTTACTCAGTCACAACGATAAAACCCCTTTCCTCCTCCCCACGAGTCCCCACTTAGGCTCACAGAAAGGATTTGGCCACCTATTCTGCCCTCTTGGAGAAAAGCCAGGGAGGAAGCTTCCACCCTTAGTCCTGCTTACTTGGGGAGAAGTCCTGGGAGGAAGTAGAGTTTCCATGACTGGGAGAGCCTGAAAATGGGCTTGGCCCCCTGCAGGTGTGGGTGATGGTGAGGGAAAATGACTTCCTCCTCTAGAATGCAGGTCCTTTCTAGCCTGCCTGTGCGCAGACAGGAGAAAGCGAACCAGGCAGGTTTTCACTCCCAGCTCTAGCATTTCCAACCATGTTGGGAGAGACCATAGGATAGGTCAGCCCCTTACCCAGGGCCAGTTATCCACCAGACACTTGGGAGCAGAAGACCCCATCTGGGCCTCAGGTCCTGGCCACAGTCTTTGTAATGAGTAAGGCTGACACTGTGATAAAAATTTGGGTTTTAGGTCTCTTACCCAAACAAGTAAGAATCTGGGGAGGAAAGCTACAACCAACCAGGGTCTCAAGCTTCTAAGAAGCCATAATCTTTATTCTTTGTCTCAGCTCACTGGATCTGGACTATACTTTTTCTTTTTTGGTGTCCTGCGCGTTGTATACTCAAATATAAATATGATGGGTTTGGCAATAGTGCAGGAGACATGTCCAACACATTAGCTTTCCTTACACCCCAAGTACTTACAGCTCATAAATGCCCCCAGCACTGTTTGATACTTCTTTTCGCATTCCCAGCAGTCTGCTGCCGCCTCTCACCCACACTTATCACTTCTCCCACTATTGCCATCATCGACAATGATGCCATGCACACCACCAATACTAACTCCACTGGAATGGTTTGGGTATGTTTTCCCCCCAAGAGCTTATGCCCTGGAGTTTGCTCTTCAGTGTGGTGATGCTGAGAGGTGGTGGACCTTTAAGAAGTGGAACCTAATGGGAGGTTGTTCTGGTCCCTCCCCAAACTCTGGTTTCCACCTCACTACTCCGGCTCTGGTTTTCCCATGTGCTTTCGCAAAATGCCATCCATCACGAGGGAACTCAGGTATGGGGGAGGGAGGGCTGCCAGATTTGAAGCTATGCTGTTTCGTGTTTCAGCCTCCAACACTGTGAGCTAAATAAACTTCTGTTCTTTATAACCACCCACGCTCAGGTACTTTATTACAGTAGCAAAAACATATTAATACAACCATCATCAGTGACAAAAATACCAATATCATCATCAAAACTACCAACATCATCATCTGCTAACATCAAACACTGTTACCGCCAATATAAACCACCAATATAAACCACCAATATAAACCAATATAAACCAAGAGCACTACTACCAATACCACCACTGACAGCTGAATAAGTGTTTAAAATTGAGTTGCAAACTGCTAGTGACATATATTTAATCAAGTTCTTGCCAGTGCTGCTATTACCTTGTTCTCCTCTGGCGTGAAGAGAATTCGGAAAATGGATGGCACTCCTGGAGCTACTTTGTGGCCAATGTCTTTGGGGCTGATTACTTTAAAGTAAGGTGAACTTTCCTCAACTATTTTCACCATTCTTGGAATCTGTAGGAAAAATACACAATGATAGGCATTGTACCTGTGAAAAAGCAGAAGAAAAAGCACAAGTTTTGGAGTTCAACATAGACTAAAATCTCCATTAACTACTTCCTAAGGCATGTGACCCTGGTCAGGTCTGAACTTCAGTTTCCTCAACTGTAATCAGATGACAGCACCTACCTTTATCCCAGGGCCTCACACAGAGCAACTCCTCCATACACTTTAACTTTAATTTTTTTTAATATTATTATATTGCAGATTTTATTATTATTGCAAGCCTTTGCTCATTTTATTATTTAAATGTGACTATCTTCATAAACTAGCTGCTTAAACAGCTAACATCTCACCTATGTAGTGGAGTTAAAATGGATTTTTCAACATTTGAGAACTTCTCTGGGAGAAGATATCATGCTTACTGTGCTCCTTCTAGACCATCCCCAGGACATGATGGGCCAGTCCACCCTCACATAACCTTGGATCTTCATCCTGACTCCCACGGAAAGCAGGACAGCTGGAAGGCACCTGGCTCTACCTGCCACCCCACCGGATCAGAGCCACCCCAAGTACACACACAACAAGGAAGAAAGAACACAAATGAGACAGTGTCCCCCAGGCCAGTCTCGGGCAGCTTCAATTTCATTTAAGTCTTATCCTTTGTTTGCTCTGTCTTGCCCAGGGCCGTGTGTTGCTGCCTATCTCAGATAGCCTGAGCAATAGGGAAAATTGTAATCATAAGAAGCACGGGGGCAGTCGGGGCTAACCATCCTATAAATAAAAGAAAAAGGAGAAGATTTTTTAAAAAAAAGATTCAAAAGGGCAGAAGATAGTTCTCCATGATTAAGTTAACTAGTTAAAGGCCAACCTAAAGGCTCAAGTGAAAAATGAGAAAAGGATTCCCACAACCTCTCAAAGCTATAATCCAGGTGGGCGAAGGGAAGAAGAAATGCAGAAAGAACTCAGACAGCTTAAAACCAGGCAGTGGGGCGAGAAGGAAGAGGCTTCTGTCTGTAGATCTGACAGAACCAGACTTGGCTTCGCTGCTAAGGGGATTGTGCAGCAGCATTTGTGTTATGCTGCACAACACAAGGTAAGCTTTCTGGGAGGATATTTAGTAAGGGCATAATTGCCACTGAAAATCAGAAAGGGACTCAATAGCAACACCAAAAATGATTAAAATCATACTGGTTTAGTGTTTACTATGTGACAAGCACTCAGCTGAACACATTTATTATCTCATTTAATATTCAAAACACTATTGGAATGGGTACTATTATTGTCTCAAAGTCTTGAATAAGTGACATGACTTGCTCAAGTCTCCAACTAGTGACTCTATCGAGTCTGGAGCTTATAATTGTATCCCAGGTAGAATCACATTATAATGTCCATGGCATACTCTCACCCAGTGTGTGTACCTATGAGACAAAGAAGTAATGTTCAAAGAGGTTTTGTTCTGCACTCCATGCAGTGAAGAAGCAAATAAAAGGTGAGTGGCATAGCTTTCTCTGTTCCCCAAATCCCTTCCACGCTTCCTGTGAGTCTGCAGACTAAGGAACAAGGAAGCAGGCTTCCATCAGCCACTTGTTACAAGGCTCCTGGTGTAACTCACTTGAAAAGAAGCCTGCTTAGCCTGGAGAAAGCTGTTTGCTTTTTGGTAGCTGGATTTTCCCTGGATGCAACCCCTCTTTCCATCCACAAGCCTCTCACTCTGGCTGGTTTATTAATGAGACTGGAATGCCCTTGGGCAGACAAAACTTACACATGCTCTTACCCTTGATGCACTTAAGAGACACTCACTGATAACTGTTTCTTGTTAAGGGATAGGGAGGATTGGCCAAAGACTCCTTTGGACTAGCTCTGCTCTGTCTTTAATAACCTAAGAATATCTGCGAAAGAATAAAAAAGTAATAAAGGAAAAAGAGAATTTGAAGTGAGAGACTGAATTGGTTAGCAGCCTATACAGAAAGTCCTAATATCTAAATAATGTACCTCTCATTGAGGTCTAGGGACATAACCCTGAGTGCCTTGGGCTCTTTTCATCTCCTTGCCTGCCCTTAAATTTAGTCTCTGTCCCATGGGCTTCTCTTGCTAACAATATTGCAGCAAAGAACTAAATATACCATTTTCTCAAGAGTCTGACTCTGCTGGCACTAAATTGCCCTATTGATCTCTGAAAAGCATCACTGATTTCTTTAATGAGCTACTGTACTGAATATAACTTGAGTCTTCCCTCTTGCTTTGAATTCCTGGATTGACTTGACTTATTTTCTCCAGCTCTAATTGCATGGTCTCCACATTCTTAGACTCCTATAAGAATTCCTACTTGCCTTTACACATGACGTTTAGTGTCTCCAGTGCTCTCCTCCCCATCTGATTACCTTTCACACTTAACAGTTCTTCACGCTAAACTTCTACATTATTCTTTCTTTCATTATTGGCAGATGTTAAGGCAATCCTAGGTATTTAACATCTTTTCTTCAAATAAACCCTAATTTATTTCTGAAGAAAAAGGTATAAGGC